>JAWWMW010097267.1:0-11225 GCA_035048345.1 Echeveria elegans
AGTTTGACAGACAGAAGCCTAGCCGCTCCCTTGGGTTCGACACCAGGTCACCCTGGTCCTTACAAATTCTTTGACTGGCGATACAAAAATACACGCTATTTTGCAAGCCCGTCAAGATACCTCACTAGTGTCCATGCAAGGATGACCAAGCTTATCTTCATGTAATAATATAAGTATGATTGTATGAAGAGATGTATGTATCTTACTATTAATAAAGCCTAAACCCCTCAATTGCCGGTTACTTTTGTCCGCACATTTCATATTCTAAAAATACCCTTTAAAAATTAAATAGAACTAGATAAACATATACAGTTTAGATGAGGAAGTGGGCGTCATAGGCGTGTGCAATTTAGATAAAGTAGGGGAGATATGTGACAGTTGAGAAAAAATTGAGATAAAGAAGATGGAATTGAGAAGTTGAGAAGAATAAGGACGTGGATGGTTTTCGGTTGATCATCATCACATAAATAAAGTAACCAAATTGAAGAAAACGAAAAGATGGTGTTTATCGTTTTGCGCACAGATTTTACTGTGCTCCGATTACTAGTGAATTTAAAATGTCAAGAAAGTAATATAAATCATTTGAATACCATCACATAAAACATATGGGTATTATAATATTTTGATTACATTTTGTAATTATCTTCTATTACTTATTCATGATACAGTAACTCCAGTTTTATTCTTATTTATTTGGCAAAAAGAGTATGTTTTTTTCATTTTCGTCATGTACTAGTATAAACATAATTGTATGGGGAGATGTGTGTGTGAATTGAAATCAATTATGAAATACTAGATGCGCTCTCGTCGTCCCGACAAGAATTATTTCCGTGTCTCCATTTGATTCATCTAAAAAATTCTAAATATTTTCCGCTCGATGAAAACGACGGAGGAGGAATTCTAAAGTCGCCAAAATCGCCTCTCTCAACCGTCGTAATTCAGTAATTTTTAGGACAGAGCAAACAGGAATCTCCCATTTTCCCGTTTTTCCTTTTTCCGTTTTCCCGTTCAGAAAAAAGATTTCCCGTTTCCCGTTAATTTTTTCCCGTTTACTGTGAAAAATGGAAAAACGGAAAAAAATGAGAAATTTCTCCTTTTTCCCTTTTTACTGTTTTAAATTCCAAATTTAAAAAAAAAGAAAAACATCCCTGCATCCTGATAACAAATAGAAATAACAAATTCCAAGAGTCCAAGAAGTACTGAGCTTTGTCTACCATAGAAGTACCACCGGAAGCTTGCGAGACGGAAACCTTTATCTTTTTAAAATTCGCTCAAGCTTCTGATCGACACTCTACTGTCTTTCTTTTGGATTTTACAGATTCAGTCTCATTGTCCATTTGAGTTGCACTTGCACCATGTTCAGCTTCTGAATTTGATGTTTGTGAGATATTTAGTGTTTCTGATTCGGCTGTCGGCAAATTCAGAGAAGTATTCCCGATATCAGACATAATGCCACCTGAAATGATAAATTAACCGTTAAAAAAACATAAGAAGAAGACAGCAAGACACACCAGCTGTTTAAACTTTAAAGCAAATTTGAGATAAGAATCTTCATAGGTTTGCAAATTTTACAACCGAACAGAATTGTTGCAAATTTTAAAAAAATTGAAAAAAATTTGCAACCGAACAGGTTACCTGACAAGTGACGACGGTTTGAGTGATTGACTGAGTCATTTGACAAATTTAACAGTGACGATGAGATTGAGACCTGAGAGCCGAGAGACGAAGACTGCTGATTCGAAGAGACGAAGTCGCGAAGGTGTCGAAGAGAGGACGACTGCTGAGGAGACGAGAGTCACGAGTGACGAGAGACGAAGTCGCGAAGGTGTCGCTTGTCGGGGTCTCTCGAGTCTCGAATAGGCCGCAGCCCGCAAGGGTGTCGAATCTCGAGTGTCGACTGCCGACGCCTCGACGGTAAGGGACTAAGGCTTTAGGGAATTAGTCAATTAGGATTTAGGGTTAGGGTTAATATGTTTGATTAAATTTAAAATATAAATAATTATATATATAATAAATATATTATATATATAGGAAAAAAACAAAAAATTCCCATTTTCCAAAAACTTTTCCCTTTTCCGTTTTATTTTTTTCGATTTATCGACGGAAAATTTTAGGTTTTCCTATTTTTTTTGAAAAAATGGGAAATGTGCTCTCCCCTAGTAATTTGAATATGTCAGCGCAAAATTTCGCATTAGTTTATTCTTTGAAAATTTGAAATGAAATATGTAATAAAATTTCAATTATATTTTTAATTAAAAATTGCAAATCGAAAATCTGAAAAACGCTCCAGTGATTCTGTAGCCGTTAGACGGCGATACTTTCATTTCGATTTAAACCCTTTCCTTTCCCCCGCTCTCTCTCTACAGGTCTCGACGCACGACGGCCGGTCGTCTTCTTCCGCTCTCATCAGATCCCCCGTCTTCAAACGCAAGTCAAAGCCTAATGGACGGCGGTACGTTCTTCTTCTCTCTTCCCTCACCTTCGAGGCTCGAGCTGGTTCTTCTGCGCTTGATTGCATTATTCTTTTTTGCAGAACAAACCCTAGAAATTGACTCTAATCACTGCGGTACGGATGCGATGGAACTGGATCTAAATATTACCAAAGCAGCAGGTTTGTTCTTATGTTGTGATTTCGCTTTGTACTTTTCACCAGTTGTGTAGATCCGAGCCTGATTGTGACTTACGTGTTTCCTTTTCTTGTTTGAGTTTAATATTTGAAATATACTTGTCCATTTCTCAGATCTATGCGTGAATTTGAGTTTGGATGAAGGTAGCCTTGGCAGTTCATATTTTCAAGAATTTGAATTCTTATCTTGATTTTTTACGGATTTTAGGAATATATTTCCTGCTGTGTTGATAAAGTACTTTTCTAGACAAGAAAGTGGTGTCTGTATGTATATCAAATCTGTTTCTTGTTCTGGAATTGTAAGATGGCAACTGAAATGTAGAATGGTGTGAAAATTCTAGTAAAGTTGCGTGTTCAACAGACCACTGAAGTAATATATATATAGTAACATTCTTGACTTTATGGAATTCAGCTGTTTTGGTGAGCTATGTAGCTGCCATTTATCCGAATTATCAACCTTGAAGCATTATATGTTTCTATCATATACAGTTTCATGTATATTTTGAAGTAGTCTCTGTGTCTATTGTTGGTGTTTTTGAATCAATTTCCCCAGGAAATGATGGGGACAACTTGGAGAGGAAAGTGATAGTAAGTGGTTCAGATAACAACCAAGGATCAGATGATTTAATACATGATGACCCTGTTTGTCAGAAGATTCTGGAGCTGAGTGCACTGGTAGAGGTGTGACTAGAAACTGATTGAGAATTTCTAATACTGTAAGTTTCATAGAACTAAACTTCTCGGAATGTCTTAGATCTGCTTTCTTGCTGTCAGGGTTTGAAGAAGGAACACTCCATCGTAGCTAGTGAAGTCAAAAGCTTGACGATCAGGCTTCTTACTGATTCTGAACTTCATGATAATCTTCGCCTTTTTGGTAAGTTCTCAATAATAGTCATACAATCGAGTTTCAAGATTTGTTGTACTGATCTATTTCATTTCTCTAGGTGAAGAGTATGTTCAATCAAAAAACAAGTGTATGTTATTGGAGAAGAAATACATATTCGAGTCTGGGGAAAGAAAACGGCTGTACAATGAATTGATCGAGTTGAAAGGAAATATTAGAGTGTTTAGTAGATGTAGGCCTCAACACCCATCTGAATCAGAAAATGGATCCACTGCTGTTATTGAGTTTGATTCATGCTCTGATAATGAGCTCCATGTCATCAGTTCTGATTCATCTAAAAAACAGTTCAAGTTTGACCATGTTTTCAAGCCTGAGGATAGTCAAGGTAAGAATGTGGTGTGGGGATTTTTCTTGATACTGCTTTGGCTGCACAAAAGTCTACGAGGATTGTCTGATCCTACTCTACGTTTCCTTTCTACGCAGAGGCTGTGTTCTCTCAAACAGCACCTGTTGTCACTTCCGTTTTGGATGGTTACAATGTATGTATATTTGCTTATGGACAAACTGGAACTGGAAAAACTTTCACGATGGAAGGAACATCTGAAAACAGGGGAGTTAATTACAAAACTTTGGAAGAGTTGTTTCGCCTGTCCAATGAGAGGCGTGGTGTGATGACATATGACCTATCTGTCAGCATGTTGGAGGTCTACAATGAGAAAATAAGAGATCTCCTTGCTGAGAACTCAACTGAACCCGCAAAGAAGTAAGTTGACCAGGGTTTGCATTGGGTGTTGTTTGTGAATCTAATGAATTGTTGCCAGTTGCCACTTCCTTCCTGCAATGGTGTACCTGCTATTCTTCCCACTTTTTTCACTTCTGCTATATCAGGCTTACTATGCTAAGAAGCCTGCGTTGATAATTTTTAGTTGCTTGACACTTGCATAAGATACTTTCACCATGGTTGCTTTTTTTCTTTTTTGGAGTTTTGGTTATTGTTGGGTTTTGAGTCTCTTGAATTTGTTTCTGTTGAAGGTTGGAGATAAAGCAAACACCAGAGGGAAGTCAAGATGTTCCAGGTTTAGTAGAAGCTCATGTGCACAGCACAGACAAAGTCTGGGAACTTCTCATGACTGGAAGTCGAGCAAGATCTGTTGGATCAACCAATGCTAATGAGCTCAGCAGTCGCTCTCACTGGTAATTCTTTCCCCTTTTCATTTTTTATCTTCTGGGTCAGAATGTTTGCATTTTGAATAATGTAACTATTCTTCTATTTTGATGTTGTTGTTAATTATACGTTTAGCTTGTTAAGAGTTACTGTCAAGGGAGAAAATCTCGTAAATGGTCAGCGGACTAAGAGCTATCTTTGGCTCGTGGACTTGGCTGGAAGTGAGCGGG
Source organism: Echeveria elegans (assembly GCA_035048345.1). NCBI lineage: Eukaryota > Viridiplantae > Streptophyta > Magnoliopsida > Saxifragales > Crassulaceae > Echeveria > Echeveria elegans. The sequence continues at coordinate 4,866 of JAWWMW010097267.1, forward strand.
TTGGAAAGATTGAAGTTGAAGGCGAGAGGTTGAAGGAGTCCCAGTTCATTAACAAGTCATTATCTGCGTTGGGTGATGTCATTTCTGCGCTTGCATCTAAATCATCACATGTTCCGTACAGGTATTATATTATTCACTTATTCATGTTTTTCTTTGTGCTTACTAGTATCTCTTGATGAGTATTGAAATCACTCGTGTTTAATAGGAACTCCAAGTTGACCTATCTGCTGCAGAGCTCATTAGGTAACCCTCATACTCAATCCATAAAAAACTTAATCCAATCAAGATTCGTACTGTATTTTTCTGCTGTACACCAGCTTGGACGTGTTTGAAATGCACTTAGTAAACAAGATCTGCAGTTTTCTTATAAACAAGATCTGTATATTTCCTGCTCCATGTTACTGATCAATTCATAACACAAAATTTCAACCGTAGGCGGAGACTGTAAAACTATAATGTTTGTTCAAGTCAGCCCTTCCGCTTCAGACTTGGGAGAGACCTTATGTTCTCTAAACTTTGCAAGCCGTGTACGAGGAATTGAGGCTGGCCCTGCTCGGAAACAAGCTGATACAAGTGAACTTTTCAAGTATAAGCAGCTGGTATGTAAAATTCCCTGCAACTGATTCGTCTGATTTTGTGTTCCAAAGTTTTTAAATTAATATTTTTGCTGTTCTACAGATGGAAAAACAAAAGCATGATGAGAAGCAATTAAAGAAGTTGCAAGGTAATGTTCAGTCATTGCAGTTAAGACTTGCTGCAAGAGAACATATTTCTAGAGGTTTCCAGGACAAGGTATTGTCATGACCTAATGTTTCATCTGTACTTTACTGCTTTGTGTACATAATGTAAAGACACTTTCCAATACACATGAGTGCGGATATTCTTCATGTGCATTTCTTTCCTGACTTTGTTTTAACAGGTTAGAGACCTGGAGAGCCAACTAGCAGAAGAAAGAAAAATACGACAAAAACAAGAAACTAAAGCATTTGCTGCAGCCTCAGCTCCTTACACAGCTGGTTCATTCAGGAAACAAGCTCAGGCGGTGCCTACAGAGAAAAAACCACCACTGGCCCCAATTAGGATGCCTCTCAGAAAGATATCGAATTGTATGCCTCCACCTTCTCCACGTCCAGCATACAGAAACAATTCCCGAGCTTCGATGATTCCTTCTTATAAAAATGACAAAGAAAATATGCACAAAATGCCAAACCAACCGCGGCAACCAAGAAGGGTGTCCATTGCAGTCAGGGCACATCCACCATCACAGCAGCCTCAGGTGTTCAAACCTAAAAGGCGGGTGTCCATCGCCACGTACCAGCCCGAACAGTCAAGGTCCTACTTGACGACTCCTATGCACTCATCAAGCTCACAGATGAGAAATTTCGGTGGTAACAGGCCATCATTTATAATGGATCCTCGGAAGGCCCTCTATTCAAAGCTCTTTCAGCCATTACCGGAATTGAGGTCATCTCTGATGACTCCAGCATCAGTGAAGAGCAGTAGTAAATTCATGGGCAGTCCTCCCACGCAACCTGGTTCATGGAAGCCCAAGCCTTCGACTGTAGTTGCGTTGCAGAAGAAGTCACTTGTGTGGAGTCCACTCAAGTTTAGAAACATGAAAACTTTCAGAAAGGCCTCCATGCTGCCAGTCAGATCAACATCTAATGACAAGCAGTGAACATAATCTCATATAGCGAACAGGAACTTTTCTACTATGCCTAATACCCTAATGCCCATTGCCCAGTTTATGAACACAATTTGAAAAGAAAAAAAAATTGATTTTTTTTTTAAAAATTTGTTTTCAATTTCTTTTTTAACTAAAAACTAAACTCAAAACATTTCTCAAAATCATCTCAAATTTTTAGTGTTTATAAGACCTTTGCACCCCATCTCACCACCACATCTTCCGACCGGCCACCACCATAACTTCCGATCGCGCCACAACTTTCGACCGGTCGCCACCGTAACTTTCAACTGACCACCACAACTTTCGACCGAACAATTTTAAATTCATTTGTTCATTTTTAGGTTATGCATTTTAATATAGTTAAATTGTAAATGTGGTGGCGTAGGTGAGGCGGCCGACCAAAAAGTGGTGGTGGCGTCGATCGGCAGTTATGATAGTGATCGACGACGGTCGGCGGTGGTGGCGGCGGTGACTTCAACAATTAGCATGTCATCAAAACATGAATGATGCAACGAAGGATGAATAACAATATCCACTCACGAACTTTCTTGCACCAGGTTGATATGATTCCTGGGATGTTTTCTTGCTTAAACTGGAGTTTTGTGACTTCGTGGGATTCCAAGCCTACATAGAAGATACAAACTTACGCGGTCCTGCCTTTATTTGAAATATCAAGCGTGTTTCCATATAACCAGCCTTATGTAATTGCTGCTACTAGTTACACTTGCACATATTATGAATGCCTCTCAGGCTGCCTACTAGTGGAAATTGAGCATGCAATGGCCGGCACTCCAATTTATGTATGGGCGACTTGCATTGAAATGCTGTTTGGAATCCCCCTGAAAGTGAGCCCGACCTGGCTGCTAGAAATGAGAACTGTATAGGAGGGCGCATCTTGACTGGCCCTTTTCTGTCCCTCCACTTCTCATTACCATTCAAAACAATTATGACTTTCTCAATGGTCACTAACTTCTCTTTGAATCTGCTGAAAACCTCTAGTGCTTCTTCTTTTTTGTCTTCGGTCCATCCCTCCTCACGCTGTCCAAGGAAGACCTCATCCGCTGAGTGTCTGGACAGGATTTTCAATCAAAGAGATGCCAAGAAGAGTCTGAAACAGGTTATATCTGGGTTAGCCTCGAGCTCTTTGTAGGCATCAGTTCCTTCTTTGGGATTAACCTAAGGCTTAAGGATGGGCGGTTGGGTAAATATCCAGGGTAAGGATATTGAGAAAAGTTGATGGCGGCATGGAGGGCAGAGGCAGTCCATATAATTATTGTGCAAGCCTGTATAAAATCTTTCCGACATTGCATTGTAGTTGTAGGCCACACAGCGGACTTCAACCCACCAACTTCGGAGCTCGAAATCTTTTTCTGACCGTTTCATCATCCTTGTAATGAATGGAGCACCCATGTTTTTATAGCAGACCAAATATCAAGGCCATGGACCGCGTAAGGATAATCCTCCGCCAGTAAGCGCAGGCCATATGACATTGGGCTCATTATGTCTGCCATGATCTGAGGAAATGGCCCAATTAGTTTTTTACAAAATTTCTTTGTACAGTACAATGTAATAACTCGAGTAATCTATATAATAATAGAATAAATTTTTGTCCACCCCATTTAGTAATGAAATATCTTTATTTAGAAATGAAATTTCTCTTGCAATTGTCCTCAACCATATGTACACCGACTAAAATTTAAAAAGACGTTGTTAAAAACATACAATCCGCTATAAAACCAAATATATTCAATCATTAAAAAAATACACATTAAAAATTAAAATAAAAAAACTTAAAAAAATTAAAAAAATAACATTAAAATTTTAAATTTTAAAATATAAACTTAAAAAAATTAACATTCAAAATTAAAAATATAAACTTAAAATTAAAAATATAAACTTAAAAATTTAAAACTAAAAATTTAAAATTTAAAGTGGAGGGGAAACGATGAGAAATTTGAGAGGATTGGAATGTAGATGTGTGAAAAATTGAATTTCTAAGAGATTCCGAAAGGGAGGCAAAAAAGGTCTGTTCCTACCATATTTCCGTCGGGACGACGGATGGACCTCTAGTATTACATATTTTACGTTTGTATTTTTTTAAAGGGTTTATTACTTAAAAAGATCCGTATGTGTAACATTTTTTCTAGATGACAGCATTTCGTTTTAATTTCACATTTAAACACCTCATCTTTTCGCCGTTAACGATTCACCCCCTCCTTCACAATTAACGGCAATTGACATCTTAATCATAATTTTAAAAACAATAGAGGTTCAATTTAAAAAATAAAAAATATAAATTGACCCTTCATCATCTCTCCTCCGCCACACCCCTCCTCCACCTCCACCTCCACCTCCCCCTCCTCTACCGCTGCCACCCCTCCTTCACCTACTGTTTTTAAAATTTGACCCCTATTATTTTTAAAATTACGATTAAGGGGTCAATTGTCGTTAATTGTGACGGGTGCTAAATTGTTAACGACGAAAAGATGAGGGTATTTAAGTATAAAATTAAAATGGATGGGTGTCATCTGGAAAAATACTACACATACAGATCTTTTACTGTAATAAACTCTTTTTTAAATATGTATATATTAATAATAAATAGAAATATGAGTATAAAAAATAAAAAGTATTCACTTATATCAATAATTACGGAATGTATATTTAATTATAATAATTATAAAATATAAATAATAATATATTTAACACATTAGTGATGGGATTGGGCATTGAATTATTTTTAAACAAAATTATTATAAGAGCATAAAAGTAGACGAGTGTTGAATTACTAGGCGGAAGAAAGAGAAAATGACGTGGAGTATAGTGATTCGCATAAAATCATCATTATAAAACAAATGTGCATGGTCAGAAACCTTAAAATTTACGAACACATTCATAACTCATGGTTTTACTGATGACCATAATATTTAGAAAAAAGGTTAATTTTGCAAAACCATCTATATAGTATAGTAAAATCATCTCTATAAAACATTTTTTACTTAATCATCTATATAAATTTTCAACTTAACAAATTTGACCATCTTTGTTAATATGAAAAGACTCTTACAAATTTTAAAAAATGCAAAGAAATTTTTAAGAAACTCAAAAAATTATACCATATAAGAAATATATTATATTGAAATTAAAATTATTTAAACATTTTAAACCAAAGAAATTGTTGTCTTATAAAAGCAAAATGTTTATAATTTTTTTAAATTGAAACTTCTAAATAAAATATATAATTTCATCATGAAACAAAACCAAACAATGTTATAATATATTATATATATTTGTTTTCCATTTTTCTAAATTTTATTAAAGTTTTCTATTAACAAATGTAATTATTTGTTAACATTAAATTTTATATAGATGGTTAAATTAAGTGAAATATTTTTATATAGATGATTTTATACAAAATGATATATTATACATGTGATTTTTCGCAATTAACTCTAAAAAAATTTATATTGCAAACAACATCATTGGCACATTATCATTCCTACTTTTACGATGCATCAGTCAAAACACGAGTTTCAAAAGTTGAAATTTCAACAACAAAAAATGGCGGTGGTCTAGTATTACTCATACTTCGAGTTACAACTTACAAGAATTAAGTTTTTTGTGGTAAATAATTAATCATATTTTTGCGTACCCCTGATTTTACTCCTATGGCAACTTCACTAACTTGTATAGCATTGAATTCTGAAATTTTAATACACCGATTATCATTGCAGGAAAAATTACCTTACCTCCCCTAGGTTGGCGTGAAGTCGGGTAATTATTAGTGTTCTGAGTTCAATTATTTAACTTGCACTATTCAACTTAATATAAATAATTATTAGTGCTTCAGCAGTTGCTCCACTTTTAGTACAAAATTGCTGCCGGTGCGGATGCTCTAAGCATCAACAACTGCTTAGGAATAGACTTGTAATATTTGTTCAAATCAATTTAAAATGTGAACACTATCCCCAAACAAGTTGTTCTAGCTAGTCCCACCAACCTCAAAACCTATTCACAAATTTTCTACAAGTAAACTTCAATATTTGTTTGTTTGTTTTTTTAGTACATACTACATTATTTTAGAAAATTAGAATTTGTTTTAATATCTCAATGTTTAGTCTTTCATTTCAGTCTTTAGGCTCCGTTTGGTTGTGGAAAAAAGTAAGGAAAAGAAAATTTAAAGAAAATTAATTTTCCCATAAGAAAATTGTAAGGAAAATTTGATCTCATTTTGCCTATTTTTATTTTTTTTCTTACATCCAAACACACATTTCATTTTCACTCAAATTTTTTTAAATTTTTTTTCCTTTTTTTTTCCTTTTTCCCTGCAACCAAACGGGACCTTAGTGTTTGAATTGCGAAAGAACATATTTTAAAAGTCAAACTATTCAAGTTGCGGAGTTTTTATTGGAAATTTACTTTGTCATTACAGTGCCTTAAAAATCAATGTCATTCGCAGTACGCGTATTAGAATATAAAGTGGTGGATTCGGATATTACTGGGAATGAGGGCAGGAAAATAAAAATTATAATATAGTGCAAGTATGTATTTTTTTAAATATACCTTTTGAAAATCTTCTTGTTAAAAAAATAATGGGAGTGGATCAAATAAAAAAGGGTGTTTAAAATAAAAAGTATAAAAAGATCATGTCCATTCATTTGATTCATCCTACG
>JAWWMW010097278.1:0-11223 GCA_035048345.1 Echeveria elegans
TATTTGCCCCTTTTTAATTTAAAAATTATTTAATATTGTGATTTAATCTGGGACGTAGGATGAATCAAATGAATGGATATGATCTTTTTATACTTTTTTTATTTTAAACACCCCTTTTTATTTGATCAACTCCCTTAAATTAATACTTGAAAATTTAATTAATTAGCGACTGAAACGGCGCCATTTTGAGAGAAGGTGTTGCGTTCCTTAGCTGCACGCGCCAAATGGTTTTTAAATGAATGGGCCAAAGCCCAATTGCAATCAGCAGGCGGAGTTGTATTTTAAAGGGTGTGAAGACGATGACGTTTTGTTCGTCATCTCCTTTATCAGCTTTGAAACGCGAATTGGGGATTAAGTAAAAAGCAGAGCACGCGTTCCTCCGCCATCACACTATCTCCACCACTCTCTACCTTGGTGTGAAGGTGAGCAGGAGGTGAGATGTGTTTTATATAGGTATACATAACAAATCTCAAAATTTCAGGGTGGACAGTCCAACACAATTTAAATGACCAACCACCATGTATACACTTTCTTTATATTTTTGGCTCTTTTACTAACGTTAGTACTTTTCGATTTAATTTCATTCATTAAAAATGAATATGCACTCGACTAAAATTTGTTTATATTTTAGATATCTCATATGGTCTAATTTTAATTAGTTAGCTTAAAATTATTCATATTTCTTAATTGTGATTATTCTCTTACATCATTATTATCTAACATTATGTTTCTAACTTTTTGTTGCACCTCACACGTTATTTTATTTTATAAGAATAATTACTAGAAACCACTAATAAGTTTGACTGTTTCATCCGAACCACCGTAAATTTAAAACAATTCGAGGAACCATCATAATATTTCAGATTTTTATCAAGAAACCACCAAGTTCATTTTTCTTCCAAACACCGTTAAAATCGCGTACGCGTGCAACTAATTACGGGTCAAATATTTATTTTATAAACCACTTGTAAGTTTTATAAACCACCTTTAAGTTTGTAAGAACTCCATCATTTCTCTCTGCTCCCCCTCATTCAAATTATACATTGTAAAACTTGAAGCACTCATGAATTTGAATTGTAAGGTGAAGGATGAGGGATTTACGGTAAAATTTTGATTTCGAGGTGGTTGGTCGGTGGAAGAGTGATTGTGAAGTGATTTGCCTCAAAATCCGCAATCATATATGAGTATTTAAATTTCTTTTACAACATTAAATAATATTGCAACATAAATTACAAATTGAATGAGTAAATGTGTGGTGGTTATAGAAATTTAATAATTGTTTGATAACATGCGCTTAGACGTATAAATGAATTTGGTGGTTCATGAAAATTTTGGACTTTATGTGGTGGATTCTGAATATACACTGAAACTTATGGTGGTTCGGGAAAAATGTCAAACTTATCGGTGGTTTTCGATAATTAGTTTTAAATTAATATAGAAAATGCATTTGGTAATACACGTATTAACGACAAAGGTAATATGATGGTTTCTAGGGAAAAAAATTCTAAAACGTTATGATGGTTTCTAGATTTGTTTTAAATTTATAGTGGTTGGGAGGAAACAGACTACTTACCGATAGTTTTCGATAATTAACCATATTTTTACTAACCACACATCACAAAGAAAATAAGAAGATCAAATTAGAACGAAATGACTAGTTGACACTTGAGCAATATAGTAAAGCTCGGGGCAGTGAGTATTACTAATTAAGTACTCCATATATCCTCTTTTCTTCTTCATGTTTATATTTTGGCCGTCCTCTTTGATTTTTCTTGTTTCTACTATGGACATTTCCCTTACCTGTATTATCTCTCACGTTACGTTCTATATTTCTATTTTATTCTCCACCCACTAACTTATTTTCTCTAATTCACTCTCATTATTTTATAAAAATTGTGTTATAATTCAAATAAGAAGAACATTTGTGAGTATTCACATGTAACATAAATAAATGTATTTGTAACATAAAATTCATAATATTAATTATAAGTAACATTTTATATCTATCCTATTAATAAAGTGTGGGCATCTTTTAGCGGTTATTTATTTTTATCGCTTTTTTACTTCCTTTTGTACCCTGCAAGTTATTGTACCCTATAATGATAACCGTTCCTCATTCGATCCAAACGAGGACAATCAAAAGAGCGAGTTGCTTTCCTCACTCTCTCTCTTAATGGAAAGTAAAGATTTTCTCTCTATTTTTCGAAGTGGATGAGAGTTTTTCATTTTAGTCAGCGTGCTTGACTAGTTAAGAAGTTTTGGATTAATTTCTGTTATAGATCTTCACAAGGGTGATGGAAGGAAATGTGAAGGAGGATGGTAACACAGGGTACGATATTGAGTCACTGTCATCCAAGTTTGATGAAAAGATTGGAGTTACTTTGGATGATGTGAATTGGGAGGAGGCTGGAAATGAATTGAAATGGGCACTGCTTCTTAAATTAGTAAATGGTAAACTAATTCGAAAAGCAATGGTCGTGAATGTTCTGAAAAAAGTATGGCAGTTACGGCAAGATGCAGAGTTTTTTAAGGTAGAGAAAAATTTGTTGCTTGTCAAATTCGGAAATAGAGAAGACCAGGAAAAGGTTTTGGATGGAGGCCCATGGATGGTGGAAGGAGAGGCTATACTAATGCAAAAATGGGAGATGGGAATGACGGGTGAGGATTTCTCTAATAGTAAAATTAACATCTGGATTCATATCCATGGATTACCCTACGAACTGAGAACATTTGAGTTCGCTAAAGGATTTGCAAACTGTGTTGGTGAAGTAAAACAAAGTGCGAATTATAGAAAGGAAGCATCATATGAAGGCGAATTTATGAAATTTCGGATATCCATGGATACAAATGAACCTATAATCCCAGGAATGTTTCTGAGAAGGTTGTCAAGGAATCCCACATGGATATACATTAAGTATGAGCGACTACCAACTGTTTGTTTCCGCTGTGGTAGGATGAATCATGATACAAGGATGTGTAGAGAAAACAGGTCGAATACTGAGAAAAAATTTGGAGCATGGTTAAGGGCGGATGACCCAAGTATATATTCTCCAATATGGTCTGAAGAAACATCAGCCACGAATCAGATTGTGCTGGAAATTGCACAACGAAAGCCCCAGACAATACAGGTTCCGACCGGAATAACAGCCGGAAAATGTACAGACACGATGATTCTCCAATCGGTGCCATCTGGAGAGAGAAATGGAACACACCAAAAAAATAGCAACGGTTTAGACAAACTGTTGACAGAGGAAGAGGTGCCTTTCGAATATGAGAGTATTGAGGAAATTAACCCTGACAAAGTGAATAAGGGTAAGATGGTTATGACGGCTCGAGATTACTGTAATATGGAAATCGAAAATGTTATCAAGCCCAACTACAACATAATGATGGATAAGGCTATGGGTGGTAATCAGGTTGTAGGAAAACTAATTGGACCTGTAAACATTAAAAGCCCAGGAAGGCTCCAATTAGAATTTGAAATGAATACGAGCCAGCAGGTGGGAATTGATAGCAAACAAAAGAAGAGGAAAAGGAAGGTGATTGAGCCGGACAAGCTATCAATCGTAAATTTGGGAGATGCAGCTCTACATGATGTAATTGTGGGTATGATAACAGATTTAGAACCTATTTGGAATGATGACGGGCAAACAGCATACAAATCGGATTTGGCGGAGACCAGGGACTGGTCCCGCCGGAAACAATGAGTCTGTTAAGTTGGAACTGTCGTGGCTTGGGTCGGCCACGAGCAGTTAGAGCTCTGATAGACCTGTGCAAGTCTCATAGACCACAAATTTTGGGGTTAATTGAGACAAAGATGGTTTCAAGAGATTGGGAAGGATTACGAGTCAGACTTGGGTATCAAAACTGCTTTGTGGTGGATCGAGTGGGGCTATCAGGTGGAATGGCACTGCTGTGGCATAGAGAAACTGATTTGACAATCCAGTCCTACTCTAGGTATCACATTGATGCTGTCATAGAAGGGCCAATGAGCTATCGATTTACTTTATTTTATGGAAACCCCAGAGCGCAATTGAGATATCAAAGCTGGGAATTGCTTAGAAGATTGAAAATGAGTGGAAATCAGCCTTGGATAGTTATGGGGGACTTCAATGAGGTACTTTTTCAAAATGAAATGCGTGGTAAACGATTGAGGGATGGAGGGCAGATAATGAGATTTACGGAAGCTTTGAGGGAATGTGGTCTGTATGATATTGAACTCTCTAATGACAGGTTTACGTACTCTAATAGGAGGCAAGGGGCTGAGGAAACAAGATCGAGAATTGATCGTGCTTTGGCCAACAGAGAATGGCTTATGAAGTGGCCTCGGAAAGTTCTTAAGTGCTGTTTCGCAAACACTTCTGACCATAAACCTATTAAAATATGTCTTGATGAGTATAAACAAGACTATAGAAGACAGAATAGAAGGGCAGAACCTCCGACTTTCAAATTTGAGCCTATGTGGCTAAGAGATGAAAATTTTACTCAATGTGTTTCTAACATATGGTCGAGTACAACCCAAGGGGACCACAAACTGAGCACAAAGCTAAATCAGTGTGCTAATATGATGCAAGACTGGAATAGAAACAAATTTGGAAAAGTTCAAACAAGAATTAAATCATTGAAGGAGAGGCTTGAAAAGCTGAAGAATATGGAGCGAAGTGCTGAAGTGATTACTAATGAAGCTCAGTTATCTGCTGAGCTTGATGAATGGCTTATGAGAGAAGAATTACTGTGGAAACAACGATCGAGAGTGGACTGGTTGAAAGAGGGAGACAAGAACACAACATTTTTTAAGCTGAAAGCCAGCCAGAGAAAATCAAAGAAAATTATCACAGCTGTTGCCAGAGATGATGGTTGTGAGGTAACAGATCCTAATGAGATAATGTTAGAATTTGCTAACTATTATACAGAGTTGTTTCAGGGCCAAATTGACCAGTCTGATATTAACTGGGATAAAGATCTAGAGGACATTGACTTTCAAGTTCCACAAGAGTTGAATGAACATCTTTGTGAGCCATACACAGTGGAAGAAATTAAAAAAGCAGTATTCCAAATGCATCCGGGTAAGGCTCCGGGTCTTGATGGCTTCTCAACTCTCTTTTATCAGAAATTCTGGAATATAATTAAAGAGAAAGTGTGTGCAGAATTACTGAAATTTCTGAATACTGGTAGTCTTGATAAAAGCTTGAATGAAACCTTGATTATACTTGTGCCTAAAAAGAAAGAGCCAAAATGTGTATCTGATTATCGGCCTATTAGCTTATGTAATGTGGCTATGAGAATTGTTACCAAAGTCCTAGCAAATAGAATAAAAGATTTTCTACCCCAGATTATTGGCGAGGAACAAAGTGCCTTTGTGAAGGATAGGATTATTTCTGATAATATACTTCTTGCACATGAGCTTATGCACAGTCTGCAGAAAAGAAAAAAAGGCATCACTGGATTTCTAGCGGTTAAAATAGACATGAGCAAGGCTTATGACCGTGTTAGCTGGCAGTTTCTAGACAGGTTCATGAGGAAGATTGGATTAAATGAGCAATGGGTTGATAGGGTTCTACAATGTGTACAGTCTGTTTCATACAAGATCAAAATTAATGGAAAGATATCTGATGCAATATATCCTATTCGTGGTATAAGACAAGGTGATCCGATATCACCATACTTATTTATCCTTTGTCAAGAATGGTTCTCTATGAAGCTCAGAAAGGCGCAATGTGTAGCCAATGTGCAGGGTATGCAAATAGGCAGAACTGCTCCCAAGATAAATCACTTACTGTTTGCTGATGATTGCCTAATCTTTGTTAAAGCTGAATTAAGACAGTTAGATGAACTGAGGAAGCTGTTGATGTTATATGAGAAACTGGCTGGGCAGAAAATCAATCAGGCCAAGTCTGAAGTAATTGGAAGTGGAAATATGGATGAATACATACTGAATACATATGGTAATTTTTTGGGGATGAAGGTGGTACATCAAATACCTAAATATCTAGGTCTGCCCCTAGCAATGGAACGAAGCAAGATGAAAATGTTCCAATGGTTGGATGCCAAGATTCAAGGAGGAATTCAGGAATGGAATACTTCTTATTTATCTATATCAGGTAAAGAGACTCTCATAAAGGCATGTATCCAATCATATCCTGTGTATGCTATGTCTTGCTTTCGTATCCCAAGAACTCTTTCTGATAGATGGTCTGCTAGTGCACTGAGATTCTGGTGGTCATCTGGGGGAAAGGATAGAGGAATTCACTGGATTCATAAGGACATTCTAATGAAGGATAAAACCCAAGGTGGCATGGGATTTAAATGTATGGACTCTTTTAATTTGGCCTTACTTATGAAGCAAATTTGGAGAATAGCGAAGTTTCCAGATCTGTTAGTTTCTAAGGTAATTAAATCGAAATACTTTAATAACTGCCATATGTTGGAAACCCAGCAGAAACCAACTGACTCTTATGCCTGGAAATCATTATGTTGTGCATTTGATGCTTTCAAAACCGGGATGGATGGAGATTTAGTAAACCCAGTTAGCTGGAAATGGAAGTATGGATCGTCTGAATGTTACTCAGTGAAAAATGGATATCCAGTAGCATATAGCTGGAAGAAATGCAAGTCTAGTAGCCAGGGAGAAAGCTCAAATATAGAAGGAAATCAGAAATTTTGGAAGGCTTTTTGGAGAGTCAAGACACCTGATAGAATTAAAATTCAATGCTGGAAACTTTACCATCATGCCTTGCCTGTCTTTGAAGCACTAAACAAGAGGGGTATAAAATGCGAAAATAGATGCTGTTTTTGTGGATTCAAGGAGGAGTCACTACGACACATTTTTATTTCCTGCTGGTGGAGCAAGGCTTTTTGGAACACATTACAGGTAGGAAGGGTACCGCTTGAATTTCAAAATGATGTTTCAGACTGGATTTGGTTCTTCATAAATATCGGCAGTTCTAGAACACTGAAACGGATGCTTATTGGTATATGGATTATCTGGCGCAATCGTAATATGCTTACTCATGAACGGAAGGGATGGAATATAGATGAATGTGTTCTAATGGTCAGGAACTATGAAGAAATGTTCAAAAGAGCTAATATTCTTGGTAACAATACTTCTTTGGAGTCTGATTTCTCTTGCAACAATGTGACAATCTTTTGTGATGGCTCATGGTGTAAAAACACGAAGGTTGGAGGTTTTGCAGCGGTTGCCATCCAACAAGACTGCATTTTAGCTTGCAGAATAGGATCTCTAACTGAATGTTCTTCCAGTTACGAAACTGAAATGAGAGGAATACTGGCTGGTTTGGAAATTGCAAGAGAAGCTGATATTAAAGTAGCTGACATTGTATCTGATAATGCTGAAGCGGTTTGGACACTCAAGTGTGGATCGGGAACAGGAATGCAGGTTATCAAGGATAAATACAATGAACTGATATGTCTTATAAACAACAGTGACTGGTCTATACATCACATTTTCAGAGACAGAAATCATGTCGCTGATAAATTGGCAAACCAAGCTAGAAGATACTGCTGGAATTGGTCAAGAATGGATGCTGTTCCTATTCAACTGTTATATGTTAGGCAGATTATTTCAAGTGTCATCTAGGCTATAAGTGATGTATAACATTGCTGTGTGTTGTTGTTGATCCTTGAGGGTGTTGTTTCTCCCTCATTGTATTATCGAAAGAAAAAAAAAAAGAGCGAGTTGCTTTCTATTTTTAATAGTTTCTGTTCTTGCCGTTGTAGGGTTTGTATCTCTATTTGTCGTTCCTTTTTAGTAAACAAATCTGTAGGCGGAGAAGAGGAGGTGGGATTGTTGTTCATCTTCATCTTCAGGTGCATCTTAGGATAAAGAGAGGGCTTCAGGGAATTATGACGAAGGGAAGAGGCCTTTGAGAGGTGTAAATGTGGTTGAGTTGTCAATGGCATGTCTGGAAGATGATATGAACACTGCTTAGTTGGTTGCGAAAGCTGAGAGGAAGATGATTGGTTCTACAGACTCGTTTTGGTTGACGTGGTGTAAATGGTGGATTTTCGCAAGTACGTCAAACAAAATTTATAAGAACTAGGGTGAGCTAATGTCGAATCCAAAGAAACGGTGGAGACAAAGTTATGTTAACAATTTACTCGAGATAGTTCTAAAGAAAGGGGGGTTTTATATTGGTTTTGTTTAAAGAAATAAATGTTAGTAAATTAAACTATCTAAATTAGATGTCAAAAATCTAACTTCACCAATAGTACTAATAAAAATATTGAGTTGATTTTAATATTGAACATGTTATAAGAAAATGTAGAATAATATTGAGTTGATTTTAATGTATGACTAGTCATGCAAATGATGTAAATCTCACGGGCACAAATTTTGAAATACACACACATGCAATCTTATAAGACGATAAAATTCTCACTTGCATTGATTGAATTGTTATCGTAGAGTTCAAATCTATTAACCAAACTTGGCCCGTTATAGGCTAATTTCATTGAACACTCCCTAAACTAGTCTCTTGTCGATAGAATAACCGCTTGGCTAGTTATAGGTTATTTTGTCGATTTAAAAATATTTAACCTCGTACATTACTAGCTTTTGCCCTTCCAGGTGCAATACTAGTCTTGGTTCATCCATTGAGATTTTTCTCAGAATTATAGTACTCATGCGGTTGTGTCAAGCGTTTGTCAAAACACTCAATCTATAACACAGAAGCGCAGGCTAAATATAACCATTTCAACAACAAAAATCACTCATAAAAATGTATGTAAATATATTCTCACATTCATGAGTACTAAGAATCCATTAGACTCCGTCATGAAGTTAGAACAAATTACATGATTTAAAATAAAAAGAAAGTAAAAATAGAAAACGAGTAGAAGAACTCCTTCAAGGTGGGTTGCTTTTTATTTATTCCTCATCGAGTGTGGTAGAGTAGCTTCCCATGAGGGGGAGCTCTCCCTGATTTTCGTGCTGAATGGGCTGTGGATTTGTTGTCTTGAAAAGGAACGAAGCTCTCATTTTTATAGTGTTCCAAAAGTAACTCCTTTTCCTCAATTTAATTCTCCAAAAGTAACTCCCTTTCCATGATTTCTATCCATAAAAACCTCAAGTTACTCCTTTAAAAACTCCTCATTCCTTTGGTTTGAATATTCCATTTAGTAGCCTTCATGAAGATCACTTGATGACTGAATTATGATGGCTCATAATTCCTTCATTTTCTTTTGAATTCTTCAAATTAATTCTTTCAATGCTCCCCAATGAATTCCTCACCATAATATCTTCATCCATTCTGAATATCCTTCATGAATACTTCATTTAAATGTTCCATGATGGTTTAGTAATTGAGTTCTTTTCATAGTTGCCCGAGCATATTTTTTGATGTAGTTTCTGCATGGCGCTGCATATAGATTTTGACCCTCTTAAATTCTGATGGAGCGTATTTATACGGTCCATCTAGTCGATAATTCCCGTCTTTTAAATATATTTTCGCTATGAAATACTGTTTTTTGGTAGTGTTTTGTGTGCAGGTGTATTTAGACCACATTAAAGCAAAAACGGCGAAATTCATGCGTGATAAGGAGTTGGGAACGCTGAAAAAGTGAAGCGGAAAAAGCTGGAAACATCAGACGATCACGCGGACTCCTTACCTTTATGGTACGCGGACATGAAGACAATTTCCGGAAACTCAAAGAATGTCCGCGTACTTAAATCCATGCCATGTCCGTGTACCCAATTCGGCCCAGCCCAAATGTCAAGCCCAGAGTTCAATCAAAACAACAACGACGACTGGGGATTTTGGGAGATGACGCTATCAGCTTCGCAGCAGACGACGCAGTGCGGAGCTCGAGGAGGCTATGGCGTAGCAGCTTTGAGGAGACTCGTGCAACATTCGAGACGACAAAATCGAGGGGTCTTTGGGCGCAAATCGAAGGGCAATTAAAGAGAGGGATTGCTGGATTATAAAAAGGGAACCATCATCACCAGCAAAAAAAGGGGGGAGACTGGGGGTTTTTACCCAGAGATTTTCTGCACTGTTTTTCCAGATTCTTTTCTCAGTTTCTGCTTAGTTTTTGTCACATTCCTGTACGAGATTTGTAATCAGTTTTTATCAGAAAATTCCCCGAAATATACCATTATTCCACACACAAATTCTAGTTTAGGATTTATTCGGTTTGCATCAGAATTGACGACTTTGGGGCAGATTTTCGGATCGGTTTTGAAAGGGATTTTGCACTGGTTTGGAGCAGCTTTTTGGGCAGAATTGGAGCGGCTATAGTGACAGTAATCGTTTCCTCTTTTGTTCTATATTTTGTTTGCTTAATCCGTGTATTTGTTACTCATGCTTTGTAAAGAACTCATTCCATCAAGCAAGATTATTTCTTCATCAATCATGACTTGTAGTAGCTAATTTTCATATCGGTTTGAGGCATGTGATTGTGACTTGTGATATATGATTAGCACATGATTTGATACTTGTGAATTATCTATGTTTTTGTGTGCTTGAATGAATATAAATTTTGCTTAGTCCCTAAGCAATTATACGAATAATACAAAGATAAGGTGATGATGATCTTACTGGCCTAGATTAACTTCCTGGTAAGGACGTAGCTGATTCTCCTTGTTCATAAGAAACACGCTTGAGAAGTCCTTCGCTAGGATCCCTTCTCAAGTGGTACACTGCATTGATTGGAGTTTGTCAAGCTTGAAGTCTCATTTATATTCATGTCCACCGAGTCTCCTTGGGACTTCCCTTCGTGCGATCAATCCCCATTTGATCTCCTTAAGGTGAAAGGGATTTTCATCGAGTGGTCTTGACATGAATGGTAGGAAGCCTTGGAACTTGTCTTGAGGTAGTTGTGAAAGAAAGGATCCTTAAAATTAGACCTTAACTTGATGAGTTTGCTCTCTTTCGATTGCCCAATGATAGTCTTAGGTGTCCAATCTCCAAAATATTCCTTCAAACTTGAGTGTTCCTTGAAGCAAGGTTTCTCTGGAAATTGATCAATAGACACCTCAACAAAATCTTCAGGTCATTGATCGTGCCCTTCATCAAGTTGTTCCTTCATGCAGGAATCATTACTAAATAAGTCCTCATATTTCGGCATTCGTTCATCCTTGGTGCATGAAGTGTCATCGTGATAAGCTTGAGAAAGACCTTTTAGAAATTCCTTTAATGTGCAATCATCCGTCAAGCGCTCAAGAGCCTTTCTTACTTTGCGATCGGGATATATGTCCTCCAAAGG
>JAWWMW010097307.1:0-11220 GCA_035048345.1 Echeveria elegans
AGATCAAAATGTCTTAAATACCCTCAAACATTGAATAATCATTTTTATTATAATTAAATGGATATTAATTGGATAATGTCAGTCATTGATTAGAAGGTACATCTATGGTTATGATCTCTTTAGACTTTTTATATTTAGACATTTTTTACCTGATCTCTACCCTATCCGAAAAAAACAAATAGCACCAAATAAAAAAAATCATTACATTTTAGGATGGAAATTTTTACTCTTATTTTAATGTAATTACTTTATCCAACAAGAATCCCATAACTCAATGAGTGAAATAACAAATTTTATTAAAAACAACGGTATAGTTTACTATCATCTGTATATACTGAGATAAGGATTCCATATTATTTGATGCATGTGTTACAAGATACAAGTGAAACAAGATCTAACTTAATTTCTAGTTTGCAATGATTTTTTCCTATCTATACTTCTGATGACATCATTGGTGACTTCTCAGCACGACATTAAGCGACGCATCAATATTTCAACGTCATCAAAGCAACACTCCAAACCAACACACAAAGCCTCCTCGAGAGAGCAAAACTTCAAACTAACACGCAAATCCTCCTCGCGATAGTAACACTTCAAACCAACACGCAAAGCCTTCTAATCCTTAGGCGGGGAGGAAAGAAAGGCAAAGAACTAATCACGCAAAGCCTCCTTGCTCAAAGGTAGTAAAGCCAGGATTTGTACCCTGGTCATGAGGAGTCATGATTGACTCTTCAACCAATGGATCACCACTCATTAGCTAGATAAAATTAAATAGAAAATCAATTATTCGTATATAATGAGCAGTTGAGCACCAAACCAGCCAGCAATAAACATACAACTCAAAACATAGTTTTACGACAAATTTAACAATCATAAACAGATTAGTAGTAGTTTTGCGACAACTCACTGCGTAACAAGTATGGACTAGAATGATGATCTCACCGACACCGACTTTCCTTTGTCACACGATTCACATAGATTTCCATATACATTAATAACACTTGGTAAGCCCACCATGTACCACATTGAGATAATAAGTCTTGAATTGGCATGTCCAAGGCGTCTGTGCTTCAGCTCCAACTTTTCAATAATTGTCGGTAGACACAATATTTCTTCCGGTACGAATAATTTATATACCATGTAAATGTTATTCTCTCATGACTAATACTCCTAGGCTCCGTTTGGTTGCGAGAAAAAAGAAGAGGAAATGAAAGTTCTGAGTGAAAAATAAAATTATGTGTTTGATTGTAAGGAAAAAATGTAAAAAATAAGCAAATTGAGATCAAATTTTTCTTACAACTTTTTCATGAGAAAATCATTTTTCTTCAAATTTTCTTTTTCTCATTTTTTTCCGCAACCAAACGGAGCCCTAGAAGAGTAGTTTTCCATGGATCTGAATCTTAAGCAAAGCACTTTGCTGCAATGCGTATCTTTTTATTCAAAGTTATTAATCAAAGTTGGGTAACTAAGCCCTTAAAAATAGGAATTATAAAATAATAATATGTAATAAACTTATTGATTATGTATCTGTAAAATGCCAGATCGCTGCATGGAAACACAAATTAGAAATTACTTTGTGCATTAACAACTGGAAACCAATATCCGCACGGTTCGATTATGAGTTTAGGCCGTAGTGTGAAGTGTCAACCGGTTCGGCGGTTCAATTAACATTGATGTTGGTCTAGTGACCTGCTCCAGCATAGCACAGGCACTCATCTCGCTTCATTTTCATCCGTCGAACAAACACGAAAAAAAGCAGCGGAGATCGGCGGGGAGCAAATTCATCTTCGATTCGTTCCTAATCCTACTCCGATTCGGTCTCACGGTAAGGTCTTCGGAACCCTAGAGAACAACTCAATTGAAATGTTCAGCTTTGATTGACGCTACCTTAAGAAATGCGTCGTTGTTGTTGTATCCCTATCCCTATCCCTATCATACCATATCGTCTCGTAAACCCAAGCTCTGCGGCTTCTTCAATTCATCCTTACAATTGCTTTACTTTTAATCCAAGAGCACATCTACTCTTCTCATTAGATCTGATCATCTCTTTGTCTTCACATGAAATTCAAGCTAGCATTTTCTCTCATCTTTCTGCATTTATTATCAGTGGATGTTACTTTTGCTAAGTCATCTTTGGATACAAACAGGGTACATGTCCAAATGGCTGATGCGGCCGCAATAATTGAGGCCGCAGGATCAAGATTTACTTCCTTGGAATTGATTGGGAGAGGATCATTCGGAGATGTCTATAAAGGGTAGCTGCATTTTCCTGTTCCTTCTCTGTGGATATTTTCTTCCAATTTTAAACACTAGACTACATTATTCGTTAATGTGCTTCAGAATGAAAAAGCATCTGTGAATCCAGAATAGTGAGCTTATGGTTAACTTAAATTGCAGATTCGACAAGGAGCTCAACAAGGTTGTTGCTATCAAAGTCATTGATTTAGAAGAAGCGTAAGTAGTTTGGATGTACCCCGATGCTCAATGACCATTATTAACTGCTTATTCATTGGCTAGTATGCTAGTTTTATGATGGAGATTCACTTTCCATGAGCTTGTAATGGTCATAGAAAGTGTGGGATAAAATGATAGATTCAGTGCAGAGGTTGCAATTAATATTACTAATAATTTTGTGTCAATGCAAAATGCATAAACTGCTTGTTTTGTTGGGCATCTATTTAGAAATGTTACCTGCTTCCATGAACTGCGTTGTATTTGATCACTGATTACGCATTGCTGGATTCTGCTATTGATGGGGAAATATGTTTCTATTACGATGTAAGATCAATATCTAGGATTTATATTGGGAGACTCAATGGTACAGTAAATGGCTTCCATCATTTCGTGTCTCCTTGATCAGTATTTTTTAAAATGTTATCTCTGACTCTCTGTCTTATTTATGTTCTGATTCCTTCCAGTGAAGATGAAATTGAGGATATTCAGAAGGTATCTTAGAACTTTTCTTTTTCAGTTGGCTCTCGGTTAAGGTTTTTATGTTGCTCATATTATTTTATATTGTTCAGGAAATATCCGTTTTGTCTCAGTGCCGATCTCCATATATCACCGAGTACTATGGCTCATTTCTCCATGAAACCAAACTATGGATAATAATGGAGTATATGGCAGGTGGCTCTGTGGCAGACCTTGTAAGTACCTGAGTTATAACATATAACTGTCAGTTTCTTTCTGGATTCTGATTCCGTAGTACAAAGAGTGTGCGATATTTATTTGAATGGATCATTATTTCTGTATGTCAGTTACTTTTATCTCAACTTTATGAGTATATTATTTTTTGTTTTTAATATCGGTATAAGTATGTTCATTTGAAAATTTGTTCTGAAGAATTCAATCTTGTTTGCTCATGTCATATGCACATAATCTTCAAATTGAAGTTTCAATTAGTTTTTTCAAGTATGCAAAACAAAATATTCATTAGATAATGCTGCATTATGCAGATCCAATCTGGACCTCCACTGGATGAGATGTCCATAGGATGCATTCTTCGTGATTTGCTACATGCAGTTGAATATCTACACAACGAAGGGAAGATTCATAGAGATATCAAAGGTTCTTTCCAACATATTGTAGTGTTGAATATCTTGCATTTCACTCTTTCTGAAATATCTTTTTTCTATCATTGGTGGAATCTGAAAAGTTTAAGGTTTTCTGTATAACAGCGGCAAACATTTTACTGACTGAAAATGGTGACGTTAAGGTACTTTCCATTTGCTCAAATGTTGCATAGTTTCATGCAATCCATCCGCCTTAGTTATACATCACAGTGGGCTTTTCCCGTTACGTAGAATTCGTCTACAATCAAAATATCCCTTTAACCTTTATAAGTTTTAGTTTACTTTAAATGCATTAAATGTCAATGTGCAGAGCATTGCATTAAAAAACAATACCATATACTGATTTTCTCTGTGTTTCCTTGCGCAGACTTTAAATAAATAAAAAGAAGCTAAACTGCGTTTACACTGTACACTAGCCTTTGTAAAGGTCTTTTGTTTTTGGCCCAGCATGTGGAGTTGTGGACTCATGAAAGATTTATGTTGGCAGGTTGCTGATTTTGGTGTCTCGGCTCAGTTAACTAGGACCATCTCTAGGAGAAAGGTTAGTCTTATAATCCATATGAACGTTAGTATTCATGGTTTTTGAATGAATTATGTATACGATATCATTTTACTCTTATTATATTCGCGGTAGTCATAACTCATAACTATACTTTTAATGGATCTACTTCAAAGACTACCTCACCTTCCTCTTCGCAAAAATCTTGTTGGTATCATTCCTGTTGCTAAAAGCCAATCTTTGTTACAATGTTATTAAATTCAGTAATTCATTATTTTTTCATGGTATACAATCTTTCCTGCGTGATTCTAAGGGCGACTGATCCATAACATGTGTAACTTCTTACATTTACAATTTACGTCTTATAAGAATGATGTAAGAAGAACAAAGTAGCACTTCTAATCGAACGTGTTGCCACGGATTTTCAAGCACATGCCTTCGCCAATTGTTTAACATATTTACTTTGATTGGTACTCTCTTTTCAATATGTGCATGTCAAGCTATGTCATTTTTGTTTATGGTTTTACACCCTTCATATATTTTAAGAACAATTTAATTTAAAGATGTCAATGCCCCTGCTGATATGCATAACAATAACAGACTTTTGTAGGAACGCCCTTCTGGATGGCTCCAGAGGTAATACAAAATTCAGATGGATACAATGAGAAGGTATAATTTACTGTTCCTTTTTATGTATCACTGCAGCCCTTTTTCGCATTCTATTCATTAATCAGGCTTTGTTGACCAGTATACACTTCAATTTTCCTAACTCATCGCACGCCTTTAAAGCTAGTTTGATTTTAAGCAAATGGTACCAAATAGTCCAGATGTCCTTCTATTCTAAATTTGCTGCTTGTCTGGTTCTTTTGTCCACAGAGATGATTGACTTGTTATTTAAGACTTGACTTGCTCTCCATTCAGGCAGATATCTGGTCTCTGGGAATAACTGCCATTGAAATGGCAAAAGGAGAACCTCCTCTAGCAGATCTTCACCCAATGAGAGTTCTTTTCATCATTCCGCGTGAAAACCCTCCCCAGGTTGTATTTGCTTATATATTAGATGTGTTTGTATCAATATTGTATTTGACTTTCCTTGAGATTTATAATAATGTTAAATATACGCTCGACAGTTAGATGAACATTTTTCTCGCCCAATGAAAGAATTTGTGAGTTTATGTTTGAAGAAAGTACCATCTGAAGTAAGTTCTTGCTTCTAACTATCCCTTTTAATGTTAATATTCCTTGACTCATTGACAATGTTTGACACTACAAATATTTCGGCTGCACATACCATTTTAAAAGAAATTTATTTCATGACCCATGTTCTTCTTTTCTCGAGTGCCTATCGATATACAAGTTTTATTTGTTTAGATTCTTTAAAGTAAAGTGGCTGCTTATGGATTTTTTCTAGATGACTTACTAGTACTATAGTATAGTTACGAAATTTGTCTAGGTTTGTATAAAATTTACCTTTTGCATAATTGAACATGTGTCGTCTGTCAGGATGGTTCGTGGTTTCACGATGCATGCTCATGTTAGATGATCAAGATTATATTCTGTACAAATATTTCGGCAACTAAGTAAATAGCCTTTGGTCCTCCATATTATCGGTTTATTATGAGATATTTTGGACGCCATCCAGAATTTATTTTATTTTGTTCTTTATATTGTAACCTGCCATGGTAAATTTTAAAACATTACTTGACTTCAGATGCTTTCTATCGTTGTGCTTCTTAATATGCCACTTAGCTTGCATATTGCTGCGCTTGATAGCTGGATAACTTAAAATTGAAACTCATAAGCTTATATGGTCATTATTATTAATTTCTGCGACTTGCATGGCAGAGACCTAGCGCCAAGGATCTTTTAAAGCACCGTTTCATTAGAACTGCTAAAAAAAGTCCACGGCTTCTGGAGAGAATAAGGTAGATTTATATTTACTTTTAACCATCAGTTTCATTATGTAACTGCAACTTGACAATTCCATGGCATTTGCCTTTTGCCGTGCTAATATGGTGCTAGGACCAGTAATTGCTGAAAGGAAATTAGTATTTCATTGTAATTATTAGGGAGAGGCCTAAAATCCAATTTAAAGATGACGAGGAAACTCCTAAAAGTATACCCAAAGGTTATGGCGAGGCGTCTGACACTGTGAAGGTGTCAAGAGATCCAAGAGGAGAAGATATAGATCGTTTGAGGTGCGTTGGTGTACGCATATTAGGGGTTATCTTGTTTTGCAGTTTTTAAATTGTCCTACCATGGTTTGTGTACAGTGGTCAAGGAAAAACTCTGAAGAATGCCGGCTGGGATTTCAGTATGAGTGGTCTTAACAGCACCGGAACTGTCAAAAGTGTGAGGCCTCCTCAGGTTAGGGAAAGAAGGTCAGAAATTTCGAACAAGCAGAGTACTCCAAGAAAAACAATGGAGACTGGTAGACTAAAGGTTTCTTCGTCAGATGTGGTTCCAAATGAATCCACATCTGATTTTGATTTTCAAATTCCCTTCCATGACAATCCATTGGGGAGCCAGAACAATGAGGTACTGGTCAATAATAATGCCGCTTTAGTTATCTCTTTACTCTCATATGTGTAGCAGTCAATCGTATTGGTATGTCAGTGCAGTTGCTTGAGAAATGAAGCGTAACATATAATCAAACCCATTGAATAACCCCATACGTATCTTAAAGACTTGGTAATAAAAGCTTAACTGTTTTCTTGGCATAAATTGTAAAATATTATAGGGCTGTTGATTATTACCGATGGCTGACACTGAACATAATGTCTGTGTCTCGCTGAATCTCGTTTCTGCGTTCAGTAGATTATTCGTAAACTATTCTTGAATTTTTCTACTTATTACAGGAAGAATCGTCTGTTAGTGGTTCTGGGACAGTTGTTGTAAGATCGCCTAAAGGATTTCCACCATCCAGTCGATTCAGTGAGAGTACTCAGGTACCAGCACAAACATCATATTTTTTCACTTCAGCATAATAATATTGTTATCAGTACTCCAGGGTTCATTCCAGTTTATTTTTTCTTTTCTTTTTTTCATCTGATAGTCCAGCAGCTTATCTATTGAGGATACTTCTGCTTCCGGAACAGTTGTTGTTCGAGGTCAACATGATGATGGTGGTTCTCCTCAGACTCCAAGATCTCGACTTGGTATTCAGGAAAGATTTTTGGAAGCGCCAATAGAAGACAGTTTTACAAACTTGGCAGAGGTGAAAATTGGTTCGAATTATGCATAGCTACTCGTTCCAATTTGATCTTCTTCCTAAGATCCCTCACATTTCAATGTCCATCACCATTTTTATAAAGTTGTTGTTGCTGTTTTTTTATCTCTGAGCTATTCATCCTAAATCAGTCCGCCAGTATATCGGGACTCTGTGGCATGTTAGTCAGTATGATCTTCATTACCGCAATTGCCAGTGGTATTTGCAGCTGCAGTCATGTCCAGTCGTCACTGATAGAATACTAGGATGATTATTTGTTCCATTACACATGAGACTGCTAGTGTCTGCATGTGTATACTACAACCGATACACGTATGTCACATATAGGTTTCACATATTAGTGAGGTTATTTTTTGCTCTCTTTGATTACCTAATTTGCACTTCTATGATACTCTTTCCCATTGCCCTTCCATGAGTCCTCACAATGTCGTTGTTGCCTCTCATAAAGTTCATTTATTATGGTTGACTGTACACTGATCACGCGACTTACATTTGAAGGCAAAGGCTGCCATACAAGGAGGATCAAAGAGAGTAAATCCTCGTGAAAGATCTCGCATGCCTCAGGTAAACAAAGACGTGCAGGATGTAAGGAAAAAAGATAACACCACTAGTGGCTCCGACTCATCCAGGTACATAAACCTTGATGGTATAGACCCTCAGGGGAAAAACTGGATGCGGATCAGATTACCAGTATCTTATTGACTTGCTTGCCCAGAAACTCTAGAGAATTTTTCGATGCTCCAAGGGGGTTTTCAAAAATAAGCCAGTCTGACGATGAAGAAAATTTGGTATCGTCTGCAGCTGCTGCATCCATCCCGTTTAAAGCTTTGCTGATCCCTTCGGTAAAAGAGGTATGGGTGGTGCCTGGCTGCCTGCCAGCACGTTTAATTAAATAGTGTAACTAAATGATCATTCGACAAGATTGGATCAGCCCAGCACTGTCTGAATAGGTTACCATTCAATTCATGTATAACACAGGCTTTTGCTGATGATCCGGAAGGGCCAGTTGTGCACTCAGTGATAAGTGCGCTTGCAAACATGGAGCATGCCAAGCATGGATCATGTGAAATAATCATCAGCAAACTGCTGCATCGATTGGAAAGGTTCAAGCTTGTTCTGTACTTTTCTATTGTATGTGCTCCGTAGCTTTAGTTCTCAATGTAAATGTGACTCATCGGTGTGAAATTTTTGCAGTTCAAAGGAATCTTCATTAAATGACCTACAAGATCTGGCGCACAGTATATTTAAGGGTAAACTGGGGACTGGACAAACATCGAACCCAGTATCTGGATCGGATGAATGGAAAAAGCAACAAGGCCAATATTTCAGTTCGAATCCAAATTTGAGTCCTCTCGCAAGATTTCTCCTATCCAGGTTAGTATTTCTCAGATTAATTATGAAATTCTGTGGAAACATAATTGTCAATGCTGGCCGACTGCTGCTATGCCTATGCCAACGGCTGGAAAATACGTGTTTTTTTTTTCTTTCACACTTATGCTGTTGCAGAGACCAGCAGTGTAACATTCCCATGGTGTTTGCCCCATAAACCTGTTTCAGATTCGAGTCTATTAAATTGCTTGCTTATTGACTGAACAATTTCTGAGTGGTGCAGGTGGCAAGGCCATGTTTCCCGAGATTTAAGCTCAGGATGATGAGAGGGATATGATAAATTTGTGAGATCATATCTTTGTATGTGTGTATCCTGTCAAAATGAAGTTTGTCATTGGTCAATGCACATAGCTATTATATTACAATGCTGGGGGTTTGCCTTTTTTTGGGTTTTGTTTTTGCATTGTAAGTAATCTCCTATTTAGATTAGTTGCAGCTGTGTATTTTTAATTAAGGAAAAAAAACAAGAAAGACTGCAGCTTTGCAATGAAATTATTGAGATGACTGCTAGTGCATTTTGAAAGAATTGATATTGTTAGTTAAGACTGGACCTCAACTCTGAATGCAACAACTTGCATGAAGTTTGAATGGAAGCCGGCCATTTAATTCAAGCCAGGAAATATGATCCTTGTGATGCTTTTTTTCTTTTTCTTTTTCTTGTTGACATTTTCTCGTTAATGGCTTAGTAATCCTAGAAACTTTCGGGGTGTTGTTTTTTTTACTAGACTTCACCTCGGGCTTGACTTCACCTTATGTGGAATGGAGTTAGAGTTATTGTGAACTGTTGTTTCAGTAAGCTTGGTGATTTTGATATAGTTTAAGTTGAGGCATGTGCCTAATTATAGGGGTGTTGTTTTTTACGTAATAGACTTCACCAGGAAATCAGCGGTATAAACCCATGACATATAAATTTTTATGAAATCAACTGAAAGCGGTTTCTCTAAGAACTTGCCTGGAAGTAATCTCCATTTCTTTCCTTTTTCTCTCCTCTCCCGGCTCCTCGACTAGTTTTGTGCCTGATCCTGGCGCTACCGTCGATTTTGCCCATGCACTCAATCGTGGTATTTTTATTTCTGATATATTCAATCTCAAAGTTTGGTATATGATTGACTTTTAATTTTGAATTGGCTGGTTGTTCAAGTTCTTACAAATAGAATTTGATTAAATTATCTATGGTTTAAGAATTTCGTTGCTTGAGCTTATATGACCTCAATTGTGTGAAACAAGATGTTATGGGAGCTTTTCTCATAAACAATGCTACAAATTTTGTTAACTGAGTCGATTCTTAACCTGAAAAAATAGATTTAAATTGATAAGAAAAAAAACTCACTGCACCGAGCGTAAGTGCCAAATGACGCAGAAATATCCCACGTGTCCTCTAGGTGCACAGCAACGTCACATGGGTGATTTGGTAAATTTGGTTTGAAATACCAAGTTGCTCTCCTTTCTATTTTTTGCCCTCGTTGCGACCGAGGGATAACTTTATCGGTCGGTAACAGAAAAGCTCAAATTGATACTACAGACGTTTAAAACTAATGAGTGCTGAATCCACCATTTTCCCCTCCCACAGAAATGGATAGCTGATGAGTAATTGGATGGTCGTGTCAACTTTCAAAGCATTTTGACTTATGAATCCTAGACGATTTTAAGTGTGATCATATTGTAGCATCTGAAGAGAACGAGGAGACAGGGTATCAATCTTCAAATACTTCTAATGCAAGGGTTGATGATTTTCCTCAGCCTCTCATTAATTTACATTGCGTCGGTGATGTTAACAATGATGAGACAAATGAAGCTAATTTTAACAAGAAAATGTTAAAAGGTGATTTAAGAATATCAGAAAATATACATACAAAATCGTGTGAGATATGTGGCTTATATAATTCAGATAAGAGTAGTAGATTGCGGTTTAGGCGTAGAAGGAAATGAGACTTGTTATTGGAAGAAGCGACCTGCGTTTTTTTGTGCTTCCGAGTTCCAGCCTAGCTTCCCGTTCTTTGTTTGTGACAACTGTCACTAGAAGAGTGCTCAAAGTGACAGGGCGGAGCATAGACTCCTCATGGCATCGGGGGTGCTCGGTCGTAGAAGAACTCGAACTGTCCTATAAAGGTGAACACTTCAAAACAGCCAATTAAGAAATACTGAGGGACTTGCCAAAAGATCGACATGGGGATGTACTCGAGGTCATAGTAGTCGTTCTCCCTCACATTTTTTTTAATCGAACAACTTCCAGTGTAGCAGCAACAACCATAGAAAAATGCCCATAATGCTGGAGCTGAGTGAAGCCTCGGTAACCTTATTTGCTAGGTGCCCGAAACAGCACACTGAGTGTATCGAAAAGGGACATAGATGCTGATGGAATCTTGAAATATGGACCCATGTGCTACTCATTTGACTGCAGACGGCAGCAAAGACTATACCAATTGCTCAAATTGGTAGCAACCGGATAAAGCCTTTTAGCTCCTCGACCTGGGTCACTGTGCAAAGTCTCCATGTGTTTGGCGAATCCTTCATGGAACCAGTATTAATTG
>JAWWMW010097326.1:0-11219 GCA_035048345.1 Echeveria elegans
AGGTTGGTGTGGTCGGCACGACCTTCACACAAAACGTACAAACTTGAGTCAGCTTTATATGTTTAGGCATCAAAATTTTATTTTTATGTCGAAAAATGAAGTTAAATTAATTATTTTGAATTAATAAAAAAATTTAATTTAATTAATTTAAATGAAATCTGGGCCGGCCTGATGAACCAAAGAAGAAATTGGGTCGAAGAAAAGAGTTTTGGGCCAAAATTGCTTATTGGGCCAGTCTACACTTAAGTCCAACAAGAAGCCTAGCACCACAAGCCCAACAAGAAGCCCCGCATCACAAGCCCAACACCACAAGCCCGCCAAATTCTTTATAAATAGAAAACTTCAGCCTCATTTTCATTGAGAATTCAGATTCAAAATCGGAGAGTCAGAGCATTTTGTAATCAAGAAGAAATTCCCAAGAAGCCAGGAGTGAAGAAAGCTCGAGCCGCATCTTCCGCCCCCAGCAGTCAACAAGTATGCAAATTCAGCACCGCCTGCCAGTAAAGAAGTATCAGCTCTCGCCACTCAGATTCTTCAGCGTCCAGGTAAAATCAAGTCATCAAAACCTTCGCCGCCGCCAAACACAAAAGCCAAACTCTTCAACGACCAAGCGAGAAAAAGTCATCAAGACCCTCGCCGGAGTCTAAACGAAAATCAACAAACAACACTCTGCCTCCAGTGGGATCAAGTCATCGCGACCCTCACTAGGGAAAAGAAACAATTAAACGTCCAAGTGAGATCGAGTCATCAAGACCCTCACCGGCGTCAAACCAAACTCAACAGCGTCCAGACGAGATCAAGTCAACGAGATCCTCAATGACGTCAACTCAAATTCAACAAACAACAACAAACCGTAGAATCAGAGGACGAATAGAGATTTTAACCGCAACTTGTGAGTCAAAAATACAAGAATCATTTGTCTCCTCTATTTCATATATTTTTATAAAATTTTGGACGCCACAATATGATCGATTCTTTGATGTCTTCTTAATAAATTTGAACTTTAAAATACAAGGATGTTTTGAAATATGAAATGTTTAGAATATCCCTTATGGCCGTATCATTGATTAATGGTATTGTGTACTAGTTGGCAAACTTTCTCAACGGTGCATGAGTGAATTCTCCATTCTCTCACTAAACTGATAATATGATTTGTGTTCTGTAATAAGTAATAACCACTTCGCCAAAACCCTCTTTGAACATTTGTGCATTTTTTAACCTGATTTCTCACATTGTTTAGGGCACCCATTTCTTTAATTTCACCTTAAAGCAACAATATAATGAACAATTACGACTTGAGCATTTCAATCGAAAAACAAGAAAAACAAAAACAATTAGGACTTGCATGCTAACTAGAGGAAACCCTACCACGCGTGGAGAGTTGAATATGTACTGTTCAAATCACGATGAAAGAAGATGGACTTGACATTTACATATATGACCAGCTGTTGAATATAAATAAGATCATGCTTGTAAAATTTCAAAAACATTGACCAGAGCATAGGCAACCATCAAATGGTGAATGAGTTATAAATTATCTCGGTAGTTTTCAGGACCCTTGCTATCCATATGAATGAAACCGGTTTACAAAATTTCACTCAGTTTCTTGAGTTTGTGTATAACGTACATGTGTGAGATATACAGCTGCTAGTAATGAATGATTGAATTTGTATCTGTATATATATGTACATACGGACCAATAATATCATAGGCCGATCATACTATGTAGTAGCATAAAGTTCGCAGCAACGGTCATCCATGGTGACAAATCAAAACTTGAAGCACAAGAAACGTCTCTTGCCTTACTCATGACATCCCCAGCAATGCTCGAACTATCTTCCCAGCTTGTAACATCCTGAGGGATTCTCTTAGGGCATCTGAGCAACTTAATGTAGTTTCCCAAGTCATGCACACAACATGGATTTTCCAGGTTGAAAAAATCTAGGGCTAGTTCAATCCCAACGTGTGCATATGACTCAAAGCGATCAGATCTGAAGAGCGAGAAATTCTCATTGAATAGAATCCCCGGAAGCTTTGTGATGGGGTCATTCACATTCACTATTCTCAATACTTTCACTCCAAGCTCTTCCAATCGGGTTTTGAACCCTGCGTTGCCAACCCTAGGACCCGCAAAGGAAAGGACCGTGATGGTTATTGGCTTGCCTGTCTCCCTCCGGTGAAGACCAAGCTCAGCAACATCGTATGCAAGCAACAGACTTAATGAACTCCCCATGCTATGTCCAGCCACTGTGATGCTCATTTCTTCACCCTTGTATTTACACACTAATCTAGATATTTCAGAGAGAAGTTGTTCCCTGCAGCTGTGCATCCCATACTTGCTTGGGCACTCGTCCGAGGTGTATAAGCTAAGAATGCCTGACTCTACCATCACATCAGGTCTAGGGTTATGAGGGTCAAGCCGAGCTGGAGTCAGAGAGCTCATAAGGTTTGCCATCCACTCAGGATTGGTCACGGTTCCCCGAAATGTCACCAATATGTCCCTTCTACCAAGCCTTTTGGACTCCTCATCTGAAGAAACAGACACATAACCTATCCACCGGCCACATGTAGAGTCACTACGGCCCTGGATCAGAATGCCACTCGTGTCAGGAGTGGCATATATATATTTTGAGACTTCATACCCACAATTTTCCATCCCAACGTCCTTTAGCATGCTCTTCTTCCCATACTTGCAGTTCAAATACCTACTTGATTTTGGATCCAAGTCAAATGCTTTGTAACAAGCTACGAGAAACTCACCATACCGGATTATTTCTTGTCGGAGAAGAGAGTGCAATGGCTCAACCAGGCCCTCCCAGTAGTCACATCCTTGAAGTTGTCTCCAGCTTTGAGACAAGGAAGACAATACCACCGCTGTATCATCCCCCCTATCCTCTCGATAAATGACCTTCTCCATCGGTTTTACTATTGAGGTATTAGCTACTAAGGAAGAATGTTTTATTGTTTCAAGTGCTTCTTTTCTGGGCTGCAATAAGACTTGTGGAACTGCAATAGGCTTCTTGAAAATCACATCGTTTTGAAACGTTGCATAGTTGGTGATAGGATTGAGTTTGATCATGCTGGATGAAGCCATTTTAAAGCTTCAAGAATGAAGAATGGATAGAATACTAGAGAGAGCTTACTTGAGCACTAGCTTGGAGAAGCTAACAGGCTAGAAAGAGAGAGTGTGTGTGTATGTGTGTGAGGGAGAGAACTGATGTTAGAATAAAATGGAATCCATGCATGAAGAATTTTATAGAATCCAGTCTCCGGATGCCAGACACGCATCTAAAGTACACAAAACAAATGCAAAAAAAGTGGGACCTTTTGTGAGTTCAACAACTCATTGATTCTTAAAGTGGTCGGTTCTTAGAATTTTAGTTACTCGTTTAAGGCTTAATGACACTGCATGACACACCCGCTGTAATAAAACACACAACTGGAGAGGAGAACAAAATTCCAGAGTGGACTTCCAATGCAACAGAAATATAAAAATATTAAAAGATTATCTTCAAAGTGGATTACTCAATATTCACATTTTCATAGTCAGATGTGGTTATATATAAGACGTTAAGATCATTAGTAGTTCTAATGCTCAGGAAATTACACCATATTATTCCTCCAAACCCTTAACATGTTGAAAGATTGAGACTGATTAGGATTCTCAGAACTGCTAAATATGTTTATTGGGGGAGTTTGGACTAAGACCTTATTAAGCGGAAGTGGTCCAAAAGGTTTTCTGTACACGGTTATGAGTGTGAATTTTAGGAGTTGACTAACGCATTTTCTTCTCTATCACTATCACAGTAATTTGAACGAGATCATTGACGGAAAGTGTTGTCCCCTCCTTATGGCGTGTCATTTAATTCGAACCAAATTCAATTGTAAAATTAGTAAAATAAACTATAAATAATGTTATTTCACTGTATTATTAACTTAATAAAGAGAAACATAAAAATGAAAGAAGAAAGGTTTTGGAGTAGTGGGATTGTGTTGTGGTCTGTGGGAGGTGGCGAGGAAGAAGCTAAGCAGCGAGGGAGCTAAATGTAAATTGAATCGACCACGATTGAAACATGTCCCTTAAGATTATTAATTATAATTAGGGAATGCATGATCATCATGCCTTTGTTCTTTTTTCTTGTCTTACCGTATTTGTGTATATGAGTGTATCTATCCGTATTTTTTAAGTAAATAAACATGATTCCATGACTTAATTTTATGAGATTATATTGTCTATCTCCTTCTTACACTTGTTATATTTATCTAAATATTTGTACTAAAAAATAGGTACGTGTGGATGGTACAATAAACGCAGGTGTGCACGTAGATGTCCGATGTCCGAGAATAATGTCGTTGAAAACGAGCTATGTTCCTTTAAATTGCGGTTGCAAACTAGGATACTGTCAGAACAATGGGATGACACGTACTTCAGTAAACCATTTTACACGGCCGCGGTGGATTCGTAAATGTTGCGCGATTTCATATCGCAATGAACCAAAGTAATTAAACAGTTATGCTGTGTAAGACAATGTTGCGCCAGTTATGTTATCGACAATATTTTTCGCGATAAAACTGATAATGTTGCAACTGTAATTCAAGCGACATTACTTTGATGACATTGTATCATATATATGTTTCTAATGAATTGTAAGATCATTAGCCACACGAGACAATCATGTCTCAAAAGCATTTGCATTAAATTTTAAAGTAAAATATCTCAAGCTATGTACGTAGGCCGAACTCTATCCACTCTATTCTATTGAGTTTCGACTATTTAAATATTATAATTTGGAAAATATATGTTAATATTTAATTTAAAAAAATTGAGAAGACGAAAACTTTATAAGGTGAGAAAAACAATTTCGCGTGTGGGAATAAAAAAGTTTTTAAATTTAGTAGTTCAAGAGTTTGAAGGATTAAAAGGGTTTGGAGGGTTGATATGGTTTGGAGCATTTAGGGGGTTTGAGGAGTTTGAAGGTAAGGGGGCTTCTAGAGAGCGATCATTGATTTTTTTCATGGAAGACTAACGGAAAAACAATGTGAGGCGGTGTAGGAAGCTGGCGAACTTGGTCTCCTTAGAGATACTGCTAACGCTTTAGTTAGAGGAGGAGTTTTGTTGCGGTCTCAAGAGGTGATTGAGGAGCTCGCCTATTTGCATCCGTTGTCCCCACTTCCAGCGGTTCCCACGGGGCACCCTCCGTCCTCGTTAGTGCCCTCGTGTAAGGATGTGTGGCGAGTGATGCAATCGTTCCCGAGAGGGTCCACTGGGTGCGGGATGGGCTTAGATCGTAACTGTTATTGGATATGGTCCAACGAATTGTTGGTAGAGCGGATGATATTTTAGTGCATACTACTTTCACGTCTCACGTCGCGTTTTTGCTGTGTGGGGAGCGCCCCCTAGTATGACTCTGTTACTCATGAGCGCACATATTACTCTCATTGCAAAATCTGGGGAGGGGGTTAGACTAGTTGCAGTGGGGGTGGTTTAGCGTCGTCTGACGTCAAAGGTAGCTTTGGGCGCAGTTAGAGCTTCTGCGAAG
Organism: Echeveria elegans; assembly: GCA_035048345.1. Taxonomy (NCBI): domain Eukaryota; kingdom Viridiplantae; phylum Streptophyta; class Magnoliopsida; order Saxifragales; family Crassulaceae; genus Echeveria; species Echeveria elegans. Next base: position 5,541 of record JAWWMW010097326.1, read on the forward strand.
AATTTTTTGCTTCCTTATTAGTTGGGTGTATGGGGTTAAAGGTGGAGCGGAAGCCATTACACATTCATTAAATCACTTGGTGACGAAACATTCTGATGACAAAGAGTTTGGGATTTTAAAGCTTGATCTCTCAAATGCTTTTAAACTTGTCAATGGGACATCATTTTTAGAAGGAGTGCGTCAGCATTTTCCATCACTTAGCCCTTGGGTCGAATATTGTTATGGGTGTCATGCGACACTTTTTATTGTAGAGTCGGTTATTCAAACTTGTTGTGGTGTGCAACAAGGTGATCCTCTTAGACCTTTGTTTTTCGCCATCGTTTTGCAGCCTTTAGTCCGTCATATTGTAGAGGCTTGTCCTCATTTAATGCTGAATACTTGGTACTTGGATGATAGTGTGATGAGGGGGTGCCACGAGGATTTTTTGACATCTTTCAAGGTCATTCGGAAGATGAGGCCACAACTTTGGGTTAGTTGTGAGCCTGAGCAAATCTCTGTGGTGGTGGCACAGAGCGGCCCTTGGGGTTGCCTGACAGAGTAATTGTCATTTCAGATTCTCCAGACGTGTCTATTTTGGGTAATCCTATCTCGGTTGATGGGAGGGGAGCTGACAAGATAGTGGGACAACAGGTCAGGAGTATACAAGACATTCTTACGGAGCTGTCTAAATTGGACGACCTGCAACTTGAGTTATTACTTTTGCGAGCTTGTGTTGGCATGCCAAAAATGATATGTAACTTGCGGAGCGCGCCTTCAGGCTGGGTTGAGGCGTCAATTCGATCTTTTGAAAGTACTGTGCATCAGAGTTTAATGCATATTTATAACACTGACTTCATGACAGAACATAGGAAACTGGTGGGGTTGCCCCTTAAGTTTGGTGGATTAGGCATTTCGATTGGAAAATAATGAATTTCTTATAAATTTGGAAAATAATAAAATATAATCATAAAACAAAATAAATCGTTCAGTCAATCACGTCTTATCTTCTCTATGCGATGAATGAATTATGAATAAAAAGTCAGAGGTAGTATGATACAATTCATACACACATCAACCCATTGTGTTGTATTATTTCTATACAAAACATATATTTTGGGTAATAAGAATAAAATGCAAAAAAGCAATTGTTGCAATGAAATACAAATTGAGTCGCGCATGGACATGGCACTGCCAAAATTAATTTGTCACAATAAGCTAACGTCATGTGTCGGACGAGACAGAGCTTTCACGACACGAGGTTTGTTGCATTAGCATCAAGCGACCTAAAATGCTCGGAAGCGTCATTTTGTTGACTTTGCGGGGTAAAAATGGTGTAGTGCTTGTGAGCAAAGAAGACCGGAGTTACGGCAGGACCTGTTAGCGAATGAGACTGGTCGGGATAAACTCTAAGGACTCTGGGTTATTGAAATTAATGCTAGCGGCAAGAATATTATCTCATTACTCAGTTCCCTACCTAGCAGAAAGTTTTAAATATTATTTATAATTTTATAAACACTCTATTTTGAATATTACTGCTTTGGAAAGTTATCTTTATGATAGGAAAGTTAGTTAACAAGAAAATATATGTGCATCTAATGTGACAGGTGGCGATTTCCATAATATGCTCCAAGTGATTAGGTTATTTGATAAGGACTCAAAAAATATTATCTGCTATAAACAGAATCGGAGCATCAAAGAAAAGAGCAAGAAATTTTGTGGATAAAAACTCAGATTAAAAGTCTTTTCGTGAAAAGCTTCAGAGGCACTAATAATGAGAGATCGAAGGTTCGCTTCCCGATCACCCAGTGAACCAAAGTTTTGTTCCTATTGTGAAGAGGAGATCAAAAGTTTAATTGATGCCCTAACACCATGTTCCCACTGTGAAGAAGAGATCGAAAGCTTGTTGCCCTAGCACCAGGAGCCTGCAGATCTACTCAGTTTAATGTTGTAAAAGACATATCTATCAGATTCTTTTGTACGACCATTGTGGTTTCAAAGCTCCAAATAATCTATTATTCGACAATGAGTGAGCAAGTGTAAACAAACTCTATTAGCTTACAATTGCTTCCATTCATCAATAAAGAGGTTATTGCAAATTCTTTCTAACACCAGGTAGAAGATAGTTATTTTTTCCAATCGGATTTCCACTATAAATCGACCTTTCAACTTCTTTAAATTATGCTGCACTAGTCTACTACAAGCTAACCAAGATCCAACATATACAAATTACGATATGCAGTGTAGATAGCAACTGATCAAAAGATTTAGTGACCGAAATGAATGACCTTATAAGCAAAGTGTATCTCCATGTCCATGTATGAATCTTTTCCATTTGTAGACTACAACATGATTGTTGAACTCAAATATTGAGTTTGAAAGAAAGAACTCAGTTGATACAAAACAAATTAGAAGCTAGAACTGAGAACCATGTGAACAATCTTTTGTTTTTCAGAAAGTTAATTTTAATAGAGTTACAATGCTGGTATTTGTAAGAAAATGAAATGAAATGTTACAGACTCCTAAACAATTGTTGCAGTCTCATAGTCTGTTGTTTGTGTTCCATAACCTGTTGTTTGAGTTCCCAAAACAAGACCCTAAATAACAGGTTATTTACATAACCCAATTATGTTGATATTGCAGATGAGTCCTTGGAAAACAGGTTATGCATAACCTGCTTGAACGGCGCAATTAGGGATTTGGGACTTGGAGTGAACAGCCGCATCGTCCATCGCATGACAAATGCTGTTGATAACCGCTCCACTATAGATTAATATGGCACTCAACCGCTGATGATACCCACTTCACTTGATATGTCTATTAAATTTTAAATTTAAAAAATTAAAAAGCACAGAAAACTGCTGTGCGTTTGAGTACTAGTTTATATAATGAGTTACATACATGCAGTATTCATTCTGAGAACACCTATTTTAACGAAGTTATAGTCGCACAGGACATCCACCAATAATCGTCTGAAAGATCGATCGATAATCATTGCGTACACATAATTTTCCACGTCCATAGTGGACATCAAGACTCGCAAATCACGCTCACAAGAGCGGATACACTTTAAACACCTTTCACCTACAAAAGGAAGAAATAACAAGCTTGCTACTTCTCGCAAAACACGCTCACACTCTAAACACCTTACACTTGGAAGAGGAAGAAATAATAAACTCCTATACATAAGTAGGAAGAATAAAGAACCTCCATACATAATCGAAAAGAATAATGTCATTGGTGGGGTTTGAACCAATGAACCTGAAGTTACCAAGCAAGTGTTCACCACTTGAACCTTAATTGACATTAAAATATTAGTTAGAAATAACAAAGTTGAAGTAGAGGTGGTAAAATAATCCATTTAGATAAATGGATTAGTAAAATTCATTAAGAATTTGTTAAACGGATTAATGAAATCCATTAACAAGTATAAATGGATTAATGTGTAAAGATGTATAAATGGATTAATGAAATCCGTTGGATTAAATGGATTTAACTAACCATTTAAGACATTTTAAGCTAATCCATTTAATCTATTGGATTAAATGTTTCAATCCATTTAATCTGTTTACACTAAGTGGTCTAAATAGATTAGACCATTTAATCCATGATCTATTTAAAATCCAATCCTAATCCATCCAATACATCCATTTTGCCACCTCTAGATACAACACATAATACCACGACAAGGCTTACACATGATCATGAAGAGAATGATTGAATTGGAAGGGAAAGCTGTTTTGAAATTAAATCCATACGGAGGATGAAAGGCAGAAATATCACCAAATTGCAACTCCATTTTTGCACAAGGCTGGTAATTTATGAAAAAATCAACACACAATTGTTTGAAAAAATGAACCGATGGAACTGAATATTTGAATGTTATAAGAGATTTATATGCATTCATGACTCTATATGTTTCTAGTTCTCCAAGGGAAGCTTTTTGAACTATTAGGATATTGATACAATGATGAAGGGATTAAGGAATTCAGGTACAAGTACTTCAAGAGTTACTTTCATTAAGTAATGCGGATTATGAGTAATATCGATAACGAGAATTTCTTGTACAATGAACAAAGTGTTCCGACTTTAAAATGAAATGTTCGATGATATGAATTTTTCATTTTTGGAATTTTTTTAGCATTATGCACAAAAAGAACTGAAAGGAATCTACCTGTAATCAAATAGCCTAACTATTCTAAAGTTCAGTTCTTGAATTCCTAGCTCTAGTTATCAGATAACAACACTTAGTGTAAACCACCTAAGGTTATAATCCTAAAGCTACCAAGAACTTAACCTAAATAATTTCCAGGCTTATCAACACTCTAGTCTTGATATCTAAGATGATATCACAAGTATCTAAATTAAATCTGCCTAGATATTCAAGATACTTAACAAGACTAAACAAGCAGTAAACAAACTGTGCAGAAATGGAAAGAACACACCGATTTAACGAGGTTCCTCAGGATCTCTTTCGAGATCCGTCGTCGTAATCCTCGGTGAGCTCGTCAGGCCCCAAAAATGCACTATCAATCCAGCGGAAGTCGCCACACAGAGTTACAGCACACCAGCCCAAGTTTAGAAGTCCTTCATTCACGCTATACACTACACCTTCGCTCTCAATCACACGCAAGACTCAGCACATGAGCGTCCTGACCAGATCCGGCCAAGACTGAACAAGGATTTCACTCAGAAACTAGGTACTCTACTCCTATTACAAGCTCTAACACACGCGCTTAAAGAAAACACAGATCGGCAGAGCTTTGCTTCAGAATCATCTTGAAAACCCTAAGCGGCTGGAGATGGTTCGAGAGAGAAAAAAATGATGGATCTGTCTTTCTTCCTCATACTCTTCTATAAATACTCTCAGCACTCACCGTACGATCATTTACATATCAACGGCAGAGATCAAGCCATCCTTGCGACCACATGGCAATTTCCTTGACTCTGATTGGCTGGAGACGCGTCACTCCCTTCCACCTCAGCTGCTCCATCAGCTCACTCTGCTGGGCTTGACTGGATTGGGCCCTTGGCCCTGATCAGAATTATACTTCAGATCCCTTCCGAATAAGCTTCCTGTTCTGCCTCTTCATGAAGGTTGTTCTTGGCTTGGCTTGTCTTCATCAATTCATCACTATCAGTCTATCAGTATCACCATCTCGCGTTGATGCCTTGTTCGTCATCCCACATCTTAGAAAACCAATCATATGAAATTACCATCATTATTGAGGTGCTCCGCTGATTCTAAGCATTAGTATCATTCTCTTGTCCAAGTGAAATCACAACCTTAACTAGTTCGCGCACGTCACGAGTCGCGACGGTAGTACTATACAAAGTTGGGGGCACTTCTCTGCCGTTCATGTACATTCGCGGTTTGAAGATTATATGGCTTGCGATTTTTGTTTAGTGCAAATTGCAGAATCATGAAGATTATGTCAACAGGGTGCGATCATATCAATCCAATGACAAGATCTTTAAGAATGTGGGATCAGTAATTAGATGGGAGTAAGTATTAGCGAAGGTACATTGGCCTCGGTATAGGTTTGGTTTGTGGTTATCGCAAAATGGATCGATAATAGCTGAAAATTGTATACTTAAATATTTACATCATGCCACAATGTACGAGTCACACATACATGTCTCTGCCACTGTCCTGTCCCTTAGATCAAAACCTGAGAATTTTTATCTCAAACGTGCTGCTGC
>JAWWMW010097337.1:0-11216 GCA_035048345.1 Echeveria elegans
CCACCACCACCACTCCCCTCCTCCAAATGGTGGTGGAGTGGTGGTGGTGGAGGTGGAGGAGGGGGTGGTGGTGGAGGAGAAGAGGGAGGAGGAGGTGGCGGTGGTGGTGGAATGGTGGTGGATGTGGAGGAAGGGTGGTGCAGGAGAAGAAGGGTGGAGGAGGAGGAAGATGTGGGTTGGATTATATTTTTTTAAATTTTTAATTTGACCCCTAAAGTTTTTAAAATTACGAAAAGTGTCTAATTGAAAACGGTAAAAACATGAAGGTGTTTAAGTGTGAAAGTAAAACTGAGGGATGTCATCTGAAAAAAGTGGTACAGATATGAATCTTTTTCTGTAATTACCCCAACATTTATTATTATTACGGAGTATAGCTGTAAATCAGCTTACTCTGGATATGATAACTAAATCTCTTAGCACAGACAAGATATGTGTTCAAGTAAAAGAGCTAACTTCTAATGCTCAACAGCTCAAGTTCTCCCAATGAGAGGAAAACCATTACATCAGATTGGTAGAAGTTAAGGTTGCAGGTTTAGCCAACAATTATGTTGCAAAGGGGCCAAAGCCAGCCCCACTTTCCGAACTGTATGCAACAACTAATCTTCAAAATCTTCAGTCAGGTGCATGCCTTCGGGATTTCAGTGTCAAGCGTGGAATGTAGTAAACTGTAGTAAGTGATAATGTTATTATAATTGCAGAAAATGACACTAATCGGTTCTTTGTCTGATACTTGATCAATCACAATGTCTTTTGCTTTGTCTTGTTCAAACACGATGCTGACATGAATGAAAGCCTTGGAACAAGTGATCAGAGAATACATAACAGATTAGACATTGAGGGGTCCAAATGTTTCGTCCCACAAGGAAGCCTACTTTGCGTACTTTTACAAAGATCAAAATAGTAAATGGACAGCAGGCGAAGCAACAAGTAAATAGCAATACGGAACTTTGATATTTGACAAAAATCTTTGTACTGAAGTTTATATCGTCTAAATACTGATGAAATCAAGTTTGAAGCAGACAGAGGATGAGAAAATTCACAAGCTTGTGTAAATTGGTGTTGTACAGTAGCTGCTGACCCGGGCTATAAATCAGAAAAGAAGTTCTCGGAATTGTCAAGTCCTGGATCTTTCCTCTTTTTTGTACCTGCATAGAAAAACATTTTTGTCAGAAATATCCAAAGCCCAAAACCGTATGCCCTTCTTTTCCAAATTTGTTATCAAATCACTAGAATTCAATGCTGTAGATCAAATAAACACTTTGAAGTAGGAAATGTCAAGTCAAAATTTTGAGAATTTCTTAAGGAGCACTTAATTGTGGGCTTGTTTCTCTGCGATAAGACACTAAATCATATAAGAGTACACTGGACAAAAAAAGTGATTCAACAAAGTTTCTGTAACTGCAGAATCGTTGTTCACACTGGGAATTATTACACGACTAAGTGAAAAAAGATGAAACACAATGTGCACCTGATTGATATTTTGTCGGGTTAGCATCCAATTCCATTTCCTCATTATCACCGTCTTTCTCATCCACTTCAGCTGTTGCATTACCGAGTATTTCATCCATATCCCACAACTACAGGCAAAAGACAAACGTTCAGAGATACTAGCTGAGTATAATAAAAATACCTAAATCCGAACAAAGGTTTCGCTCTGTTGGAGGCTTGGAGCACGAAAGTTTACTAACGTAACATGTAGAACACGCACTTAACGAAAAAACACTACAGCATTCTAGAAGAACAAGACTGAGGAATCAATTTTTAAAAGTTTTCCCCTCAAGTAAAAGAAGCTTTCAGGCCATTTTGATGACCAAGAAAAGAAAAGTTACCTTCAACAAGTTGTCATGTGAGATGCTCCCAAGATACTTTTGATCGTAAGAAAAAGCTGCAACAAAAACAACAAAATAAATAACAGGGAAATAAATTTAATGAGAATGGCGGCTCTGAATTCCAGTTAAGTTAAATTCAACTTGCACGCACTCATCTGTCTGGGTAATACTAATAAATTTTCTTAAATCAAGAAACAATTGAGCATACAATAAAGTAATTATTGTGAGGACAAAAGATGAAATATAGTGACAAAGATTTTTTTCAGTTATGCTCCAAAATTCAATCAAGAAAATGTTACAATGAAGTGTAAGAGTACACAAATTACCGAGGCGCTCCACAGGATACTCTGAGTGCTCTGCAATTGGTTGGATAACTCTATTTGGTAAAATGCCCACTAAGCTATTTACAGACAAAAATGGTGAGGATAGTGTCAGCTATAGTTGAATGTATTTTCAACTTCCAATAACCTCAATTGACAAAGGAACCATGTTCAGCAACTCTCTTGTCTCACCTGATGATTCCATTCTCAGATGCAGATATTAATCTATCTTCATCGAGCTGGTAAATACGAAAAGCATCAGTATAGATGCTAGGACATTAAAATGTGCAGAGGGGTGAAATCCGTTAAACACCTCACCTTTAACAACGCATCAACTGAGTTCGGACTGAGATCGACAAAACGGTCGCTGAAAGCTCAAATATCTACTTACGTTAATAAGCCATTTTAAAATTACAGTATTTTTAGCCACTGCATGTGTCTTTTTATCTTTTCGTGGATGCAATAGTAGAACCATGACAAAAGCTTACCTGCAGTCTTTGAAAAAGCCCCATGAATACAAGAGTAAATTGCCAGTTTGTGTTCCACATACTACTTTTCGTCCACCCTGGGTAAAGAAATTTTGTCAGAATCAATTTTAACTGTTCTGGTTAGAGTCTGCAAAATTCATTTGACCGGTAATTATGAGAAAGTAAAGTAGGCTAAACAAAACAGTATCACATCATATTCATAGAATTTCTCTTTTTTGAATGAGTATAGAATGGATATTTTAAACTTATTCTCAATCTCTCTGATATCAGTACAAAGGTTTCAAACAAGATGTTTCCACCTATGTCCATTTATCATGTGCACTGATTTTTGTCCAATGAACCAACAAACTAAGCAGTCACAAATACCTTCATTATGACGACCGAAAGAAGCTCATCCTCAGAAAACTCTGACTGAGTTTGCAACTGATGTTTTATATAAAAATTAATGAAGCCTGAACAAATGAAAGATTTCCCAGAACAATAATAACTGTCACAAATATTGTAGCAGAAACTGAGTAAAGAATATGAACCTTGTTTGATCGAAGATTGCAGACTGAGAGAGTTCCATCTCCACTGGACATTTTGTAAGAAATGTCAGTATTAAATACAAGAATCCTATCATGTGCTATATGTAAAACACAGAAGACTGTTAACAAGAGTCGTTTCCAACAAAAAGGAACAATCAAGTTTAAGATGTTCCGAAAGAAGATTCACTTAAATGCTGCCTTATGCGTCACATATTCTGATCACCATCACCATGGCAAACAATTTTTAGAAGTCAATCTGTTTTCAACTTTACCTGGTTGCTACTAGTTTCATAGAGTCATTTGCAAAAGTCATATCTGATATATACTCTTCATGGACCTCGAAAGTATTACAACAGGTACGTTGTCTTGTATCCCAGACCTAGCAACATTTGTCACATCCAAATAAGGCAATATTGTATGGTGCACTACATAAATAAGAAATATTTGAGACATGACATCTACTGTGCATGTCGCTTGTTAAAAAGCATTATAATGACAGTTACATCCACTGGATTTTTTTCAGTTGCAAAATAAATTTACAAATACACGAAAAACTGATAGATCAACAATACTAGTGAATTTCTCAAGATAAAATAAAATTCAACGGCAATGCGCCTCTACGAAAAACATGTTGAAATATTTATAGCATTGAACCTCCTAAACTACCATTTTATCATTGCATTAATTAACGATCCAACTTCCAACAGGATTGAAAGCTAATAATCATTTAATATTTTAACTTACAATCTGGAATCATATTTGATTATGATCTAGGCTACGGTTTATAAAAATACTAGGAATAACTGGTAACACCAGTCACAATCTGCATGAAAAATCACAAAAAGGTTATAAAAAAAATACTAAGGCACCTTAATACAACCATCATCATCTCCTGAAGCAATGGTTGACTCTGTTAAGTTGACCAATCGGTTCACAGCAGCCCTAGAAAAAGAAGATCATTAATACAACTCAAAAAGCCAATTACAAATTCTACACCACCAATTAGTCCCAAACTATCGAACATTTTCAAAAGTAAAACATATTGTAAAGTCCTGACGAATCTCTTTATTACTCACCCATGCGCCTCGTCAAAACGGGCAACAGCCGATCCAGTCTCAACATCAGTAGCAAGTATAGAGCAGTCAGGAGATCCCGTCAAGATTGCTACACCGTAAACCAACTTAGTCAGCATAACATCAACGTAATAAATATCTCAAAAATTTTAAGTCTTTTACCATTTCTAAAAGATGAATACCTTGACCACCATTTATAAACCTGAGAGCTCTACATGATTCCGTATGTGCGTGAACTTCCAGCATTCTAGAAAAACCAATACAAAAAATCAACAATTTATCATTCCATTTGAATGTGCACCACTCACTTTGCACAAGTAGGATGTATCTAAGAAAAAGATTCAATCTTCAACCTCTGAGGCGTCTTATCCGGCCCATAGCGGTACCTGCCAATTCAAAAATACACAAAATTTAAATATAAAAAACTTCGTATTCTGATAATCAGTCCGAAGAAAGCTGCTGACTTACAGAAGAAGGTCCCCGTTGATGAGCCCAGCAGCTACCAACGAACTCGACGGATGAAAATCAAGATCAAACGGAAGCTTTCCCAACGCAATCTCCATCAGAACTACCACCACCACAGTTGTCGCCGGCCGACGTCTTCCAACTCCCAAAAATCGCGCGATTAGGGTTTAGCGGGGTTTACAACCCGATGGCACTATTGGGCTTCGGCCCATTGATCGGGCCCAATAAGGACCAATCCACAACCATGTGCACTCCGCTCCGTTCTGCTCTGTACTGCTCTGCTCAATCGTCATCACATCATCATCTTCTTCTTCAACAACATCAACTTCCTCACATCTTCCATCTTCGGTTTCTGTAAAGTTATCAATTCTAAAAACCTCGTGCAAAACCAGGAGAAACCGAATTGAATCCACTGCACAAAATAGCTGGATCTATCTCTCTCTCTCTCTCTGACTCTCTGTACTGTCTTGAACCCTTCAGCAACCGATCCATCTTGAAAATCAAATCAAGAACTAACAGGCCACTACCACCATCACCACACATTCAATCCCTCCTTATTTATACCAAATTACGCAACCCCACTTCTCAATTCACTCCTCCATCTCTCTCTGTTTTTTTTTTTCAGTTTCAAATTTCCACGATCTGATTCGTCCTCCAGTTTGTACAGTTTCATCTTTCAGTCCACTGCTTCGAAAAAAAGTTTCCATTTTTGGAGAAAAAGATTTTTTTTAAAATATACATTTTGGGAAAAAGCTTCACGAGCGGAGCTTGGGGGCTATTTGGACGGATGGATGGATAAGTTGTGGCTTCTAGAAGCTCGAAGAACTTAACCGACTCTTCTCTTCTCTTCTGGCGTTATTCCCCGTGTAATTCTCCAATTTGTTTCATTTTTATCTATCTGTGGATTCTCAGGAGTGCTCAAGTGTGTAATAAAGTTCACTTCTTTCGGAGACTTGCGCAAAGTTTGACTTTGGAGGATGGAGTTCGGCGCGTCGTTGGATTCGGTGGATGGAGTGGTGCAGGAGATCATGAGGTTGCACAGATCTCTACCACCGAGGCCTGCGATTGATGAGGTATTAGCTGCTAAGGATTTGATTCAGAATCTTGAGAAAGAGGACCAGTTGCGGCTGGAGAATATTTCTAAACAGCGGCCAAATGGGCGACATGTGCCGCAGGAGCTTTTTAGTGTGTTGATTGAGATGCAGAAGAGGTTGGTTTTGTATCAAAGTATGGAGCAGAAACGTGAGGCTTTGATGTTACTGGATCTTGAGAATATCCACCAATTGTTTGATGAAATGATTCAAAGAGCATCTAAATGTGTTCCGTCTGGTGACGGTGCTTCTTCTGGAAGCGGTGGATATAGTTACTCTGATTATTCTAATGGTTCTATGCAGACTGTTAGTTCGAGTAATTTGTATTCTACGAGTGGTTCTGGTGTTTTTAGCACGCCTGGTAAGGCCAAGAGCTCGGAGTTGTTTACCAGAGATGATAGTTATGTGCCGAAGAGTACAGGTAAATTGTATGATGAAGGAATTGGAATAGGAACTACTATGGGATCTGCTAAGCCGCAGATTGTCGATTCCACACTGAAGCCATTCATCAATGCTGGTAAGGTTCTTGTGGTTTGTATTTTATTTCAAAAGTTGGTTTGAAGTATTTTATTTCAAATCTTGATTCTGCAGGTCAAGATGGGGATAAGCTGAGTTTGATCAAACTTGCTAGTTTGATTGAAGTCTCCTCCAAGAAAGGGATTAAAGAGCTGAATCTTCAGAACAAATTGCTGGATCAGGTTGAGTGGCTGCCTGATTCCATTGGCAAGTTATCAACATTAACTACATTAGACTTGTCTGAGAATCGCATCGCGACATTACCTACGACAATTGGCAATCTTGGACTGCTGACTAAGTTGGATTTGCATTCCAATAGAATCAGTGCACTTCCAGAGGCAATATGCAATCTTTTCAGCCTCGCTATTCTGGACCTGAGGGGTAATCAGTTGATTTCTTTGCCAGCTACTATTGGAAAATTGTTGAATCTTGAGGAGCTTGATTTGAGCTCTAATAATCTTCATCAATTGCCGGAATCAATTGGGTTGCTTAGTAAGTTGAAGAAATTGATTATTGAGACTAATAATCTTGAGGAGGTCCCGCACACTATTGGTCAGTGTACTTCACTTCAAGAGCTACGCGCAGACTACAATAAGCTTAGAGCTCTTCCAGAAGCTGTTGGAAGAATAGAGACCCTGGAGGTTCTTTCTGTCAGGTACAATAACATTAAACAGCTGCCTACAACAATGTCTTCTCTACTCCGCTTGAGGGAGTTGGATGTAAGTTTCAATGAGCTGGAGTCTGTTCCTGAGAGCTTGTGCTTCGCCACTTCACTGGTCAAGATAAATGTTGGAAATAATTTCGCTGACATGCGGTCTCTTCCAAGATCAATTGGAAACCTTGAGAATCTGGAAGAACTTGACATAAGCAACAATCAAATAAGGTTCCTTCCTGAATCTTTCAGAATGCTAAAGAATCTACGAGTTCTAAGAGCTGAAGAGAATCCCTTGGAGGTTCCACCAAGGCACATAGCTGAGAAGGGTGCACAGGTAATTCACGCCATTTGTCTGATGTTTGGTATACTTGTATGCCGTATTAGTTGTACATTTGTTGATAAGGTTTGACTTCTGTTGAGCAGGCGGTTGTTCAGTTTATGGCTGATCTTGTTGCCAATAAAGATGTAAAAGAGAAACCCGTAAAGCAGAAGAAAGCTTGGGGATGCTTCTTCACAAAATCAAACAAGCGAAAGCGCAGTGGAACAGATCATATGAAAACCGAAGCTGCACCGTTCCAAAAATGATGAGAAACTAAAAATAGAAATGAAGCAACACTGTGGGACGTGTTCGTCTTACTTGGTGAAATCCATTTTATCAAGAACATGATCAGTGAAGTCAATGTATAACTTATTGCAAGAAATCATACTAATTGGTAGCCACCACCACCATACAGTTGAGACTAAACAGGTCAGGTTAGCCGATTCTGGCCACATTTATCTCATGCTTATCCAAAATCCAAATACAAGACTTGAGATTCCCTGTTATTTTTTCATTAATTTTTTTTCTCTCAGAATCAGCAAATCATGTATGTATCTTCTGTATCTGTCTTCGTGGTTGATACTGTGATGGTATTGAACATCAGATAAAACTTGAGTTTGTGCAATTCAGCCGGCATTGACTTCAAAATAAACAGAAAGAAATATGCATTACACGTCCATGTTGTCGTTGTCTTTTACAATTTCAACACCTGCCTCGCAAATCCTTATGTTCAGATTCTCCTGTGTTGGATATCTCCTGTGTTGTTTTGTTTAAACATAGTTTGCTCTGTTGGCACCACTAACAATGTGCATTATTTGGTTCTGCATAACATGGTGAAGAAAAGAACAGAATGAGCTGTTTGAGCAAGGAGATAGTCGCACATGATTGTATGTTGGTTATGGTTTATTTATTAGTTTTGTTCATTAAATGAAACAAAAACAAAGAATATGTTAACTGTTGGAAGTGAAACACCAAACATGAGTTGTGGGGTTTTGTGGTTAGCTAGTAAGAAGGTGCTTCCTGTGAAGAACAGGCTGGATGCTGGTTTTACATAGATTCCACTAATTTATTCGTTCAATCTCATAATATTTATTACACTTTTCTTTTTAAATGTCTAACCATATACCTTACACTTTTTTATAATGAAATACTATTCTTCTTATTTTTATTTTCACATGAATTCTCTCTTCTATTATTATTTTATATTTTATAATTATTCATCATTTATTAGCAATCAAATTATTTATTTTTTCACACAAACCTTTTTTTTAAATATTATCTGTTTATTTTCATTTTTTTTATATTTTCTTAATTTGCATGTCTTTATCCATACGTAAAAGAATGTATTATGAGATAAGGGAAATATTATCTTCCCGAGCTTATCCAAAACTACATGTGTCATAGTGTGGGTATTGTTGTGCTGCTGTTGCACTGCATTCATGCATAATAACAATTGGGTTTTATTTCTGAAGTTGACTTTTTTCTATTGGGAACTGGTCTTTATGATTCTTTTTATTTTAGTGTTGCTTGCTTTGCTGGATCTTAATTATGTCGTGCTTGAATTGGGATCTGCATTTACAGAAGTTGACTAGTTCAACTTCAGTTGCTGTCTTGTAAATCTTTTACGTAAGAAGCAATCCACATTCCACAGTCTGAAAAGCTATGGGGATGGATACTCTTCATGCTGGCTGATGTTTACTTGACAACTGACGAGTACTGGTAACCTACCAGACTTGACTAAATCTGCAACAAAGTGGCATTTCTAGGTATTGTCAGCAGTCAACGTCTTGAGGTTTAGGCTTTGACCTGCCTACTTGTTAACAGACTACAGTTAGGAGCATTTCGCTACTTACATCGAGTACAGAAAGGGTAATCAATCATTGGGCTGGGCTGAATATGCGGCCCATCGCGTCATCGGAGCTTCAAATTTTAATTATATATGAATTTAGTTAGAAAAATTTGCATTTAATCGCCGTAACTTTACACTTTTCTTTGCATGGAAACATCATTCTGTAAAAGATTACCCTCCGTCCTGATTTGTTTGGATTGTGACACATTTTTTAAGAAATAATGAATAAAATAAAATAAAAGTAAGTAAGTGAAGAATAAAGTATGAAAAAGTGTGTTATGTGAGACAAAAGAGAACTGTCCGAAATGAAAATAGAAAGAACAAAAGGATACCGAAAATAGAAACAGAAAGAACAAAAGAGGATAGAGGGAGTAATTGTTAAGAAAACATGTCATTCACAGAATCCCAGTTCCATCATAATTCTTTCCTGCGCTGTCCAGTGTCCACTCTGCTAGCTGTTTCATAGACTTTCTGTTAATCCACTTGAACCATGCATTTGAAAAAGAAAAAAAATCAGCTGCTACAGGATTAGTTGCGAACATAGCAAAGAGCGAAAAGTCTTTTTTTTTTTGAAGGTGTAGAGGGGGAAACTCAGAAGGCAATAACTAAAAGTGTGATCAGCAGCATCACATCCTACTGGTTGCATATATTTCCTTTGCCGAATTGAGTGTTGAAACATGTCAAAGGGTAATGTCAATCAATTTTTTGTAGAGTGGAAAAGAGACAATAACAAGGAAAGCGTCAGTGTCAGCCCAAAAACTCAGGTGGGCAGAAAGTGATAAATATGGGTATCTGGAGAAAAGCAATGTGCTTGAAATTACAGCTCAGAAACAGACAAGTATTGGTTGAAATGGATCCATGAATACTATATGAAGATGATTGAGTGATACTAGCTAGCAGAAGGGTAATGAGAATCCATGACTGAAGTTGAGCAACAGCAAGCATGGGGGGAGTCTGAGTAGGGAGACAAAAGGGGCAATTTACAAGGAGTTGATGGTTAGAGATAATGAGGTGGAAATTATATTTCACTAATGCAGATAGAACCAAAGCTCTCTTTACTCTATGGATGACATGCTTGAGGAAATTGTATACTGAGGACAGGTTGAGGATGTTTGGAGTCATAAATGATGGAAAATGTTGTTTGTGCAATGGGAATGAATCAATCAGTCATATGTTCTTTGAACGTACAGCTGCAAAGGAAATATCAGGAGTGGAGTTCTGAGATGGTTACAAAGTAAAACAGGAGGTTGAATTGAAATGAATTTTGCAGGTGACCAATTGAGGGGAAGGGTCCTAGAGCTAAGGTGCTGAGATGTGTTTTTTTTTTTTTTGATTTATGGGGATTTACATGAGCATTTCCCAGACGGTCACCCATCCTGGTACTGCTCTCGCCCAAGCACGCTTAACTGCGGAGTTCTTATGAGATCCGATACATCAGTGCTGATATGATTGCCCCGTGCTGAAATGTGCTCTTGCTAGCTGAAACTGTATATGTAATGTGGCAAGCTAGAAACAAAAAAATGCACGAAGACGAGAATGGGGCAGCTGGAAGTCACAAGGAGATCTGCAGAATAATAGGTAGCAGATGTGAAAAAAATCCGGATATGAATGCTTAGGTTCTGAGGATGGACAATAGAGTATAGCTGGTGTTTTCCTTTGGTTCTTTATTTTGTAATCGGTGACCATATTGTAATTGTTCAGATTGTCATGGAGTGAAATCCTTTGTTTCAAATTTCTTTTTTTTCTTTTCAAAAACCACCCATGTAATATGAAGTTTACCGATGAACAATTGTATAATTCAATATCACCTAAAGTCACACATCAAAATTTTCCATTAAAAATACTAATAATATTAAAAAATAAAAAAATAAAAAACTTTAGAAAAATATATTAAAGCCAACAATTATATATTTTTTGTAATAAAAATTGCATAAAAAATACGTCTGTTTAGTTTAATTTAATAGGGAGTGGATCAAATAAAAAGGGATGTTTAAAATAAAAAAGTATAAAAAGATCATGTCCATTCATTTGATTCATCCTACGTTCCAGATTAAATCATAATATTAAATGATTTTTAAATTAAA
>JAWWMW010097346.1:0-21319 GCA_035048345.1 Echeveria elegans
AGGGATGCGAGCCGTATAAGAAATTTGAGTTAAAGGCTGCGTGTACCATGTGGAAGAATTTCAAGACACGACTCGCAAATGACTACATATTTGGTGAGAAGGAAAATGAAGACCCAACGTTGAAGTATAAGTTTCTTGACACCGAGAGTTGGATGAAATTCAAGGAAGAAAGGCTCTCTGAAAGTGGTTTAATGTTAAGAGAGAGTAACAAAGAGCTTTCTAAGAAAAATGTATACGCGCACGTCCTTGGTCGAGGAGGCTACAGAAAGCTTGAAGAGAAATTGGCAGCCGCAAAACTAGCCGAATCACTTGCGCGAGGTGAAATAGGAGGTGACGAATCTGCTTCTAATGTCATAATTCCGCAGAGACATGAGATGTGGAAGTTGGGGCGAATGAAAGGCAACGAGTTCGTCACCGAGGCATCCGCACGAGTGGGAACAAAGATTGTAAGTTATTTTTTATGTCAATCTCAATAGTTAATATCATACACATTTTTGATACATTTTAATGGTTAACAGCAGGACGAGTTAGTGGAAAAATCATCTCAAGGACAGTGGTCTTCTTAGGATCGACGTCATGATATTTTGACTGAGGCAATTGGGACTCCTGAACCCGAAGGACGTACTCGAGGAGTTGGGGCACTAATCCCATGGGGAGTTGGATTCTCGAAATCATCCTCTTCGAGTAACAAGGCGAAATCATGTACCATTCGCGCTGATGCGTCCGAGGCCTTTAGTCGCCACTGTCCTGGTGATTCAGACCCATGGAAGAACATACCAAAGGTACATTTACAAATATTAAATTATTTATTTATGTTGATTAAATGTATGATATACTTTTTTAGGTTGGTTTACAAATTATTATATTTATTAACAGGATGGTCTAAAGAGCTTATTTTACATCGAGGGACAACTTGATGGTTAAAAGCAGCTTGTGGCCATTGGTCGAGCCCTAAAAGGTCATTTCTTAACTATCAAGCTATCCCAAGATGACATGGTAGTTAAGGTCGAACAAGTACTCGATTACGGTGCGGCATTGCCAACACCCCATCCAAAAATATCTGGTTTGCAAGTTGCATTGAAGCATCACGTGGCGTGGCCCAAAGACTTGATTATTGTCGGTAAAAAAGTTAGATAATTGGATATTATAACTTTATTTTTGTTAACTGTGTCATATTTAATCTTAATGAAAATTTAACATGAAGACATATGACTTGCACTTATATGGAATTTGCAATCCACCGGCAAAGATTTTGTTGATAATTTGTACGTGATTAGCCGATTACTTCATGAGGCTTGAAATCAGCTGGGTAGAGATATGGTAATTGTAGAAGTCGACGATGAGTTATTTGGTGAATACTACGAAATCGTAATGTCTAATGAGGACGTCACAGACCTGTTACGGTTATCTGCTATGGGGAACTCGGCATTTGAGTTATATCTATGGTAAAATTTTCATTAATATCAACTTTTTTGTAATTAGTTTACCTAACACAAGTTCTTTTATTTTGTAGTTATTTACATGATCAGATGCGTCATTCAGACATTAAATTTGGTTTCCTTAGTCCATCTTTAATGACCCCAGTCATTGATATAAATGAGAGGGTGGCGACGTTAGTTGGAAGATTAACTATGGCGGATCGAGACCAAGTGTTTTGCTACTTCCTCCCTTATGTTGATCACAAATTGTGAGTTCATCGCGTACTTTAATTTATATGTTGTTTAGAATAAATTATTTTCTAAGTGTTGGGTTTTTTTAGGTTTCACTGGATGTTATGTGTGATCTTTCCAAGGCAATATTTGTTTTAGGAGTTTATGTCGATACTACCAAACATGTGACTATTTGTGCAATAATTTCAGGGTAATATTGGATTTTGAGGTGTAAACATTTATTTTTTTGATATTGTGTGTACGTGTCGTATATTTGTACAGTATGATTGTATCTTATTAGGATGAAAACTAGATTGTATCTGATTGTATTGCATTGAATCAGTGAATTAATTAATAAAATTGGATTGTATTTTATTGGAAAAGTAGGGAATTTTTTATGTTGATTAATTTCAGGAGGATTTGTGTAATTCAAAAAAATCTTGCCCATTTTTCTGAAGACATTACGCACCGATTCTTTAAAAACCGCTGCATAAAGTCTGATAATACAAACCTGCTATTTGAGAAATCGGTGCGTATGGTCCGACAATATGCACCGGTTCCCATAAACCGGTGCATAATATCTCCATAATAGGCACCGGTTCTAGAAAACCGCTGCGTAATGTTCGCATTACACATCAGTTGATTTCGCATCGGTTTCTGAACCGGTGCGTAATATCCAAAAAAAACCGGTGCATAATGTCCATACTGTAGTGTTTTATGCTTTGTGTTGTTACATGTTTGCCGTTGTTTCCCTGATTTCGTCCAGTGTGACTGTCTGCACGACAGGATACCAGTAGAGGTGTCAAAAGTGTCCCAATACCCATTGGGATCCCAATATCCGCCCGTTAAAAATAGCCCGTTTACATCCCATTAAGTTAACGGGATAAATAAACCCAATACCATTAATATCCCATTAACAAAATGGGACTAAATGATAATCCCAATGGGATTTCAAAAATCCCAATAAGCCCAATGGGATCCAATACTTCCAATAAGAAATCAATAATGTCCAATCCCAATGGTTTCTACTCGTTGACTGACGTGGCGACATCCTCTGCAGAATCGAATGTTCCAAGCCAGGACGAGTAAGGTTACGTGGTAGACGGATTTCAGCTATCCATTTCCCTCAGTGATGCTGACGTACTCCTTTGTAAAGCTTCGCTGGTTTTGGTGAAGCGACGGGCTTCATTGGAGCTGGTTTTGGGCAGAGGAAGTTCTTCTTCGTTCGGTCAGTTGAGATTTGCTGAAGGTATAATTGTGATTGTATTTGATAGATTTGGGTTGGGGTTAAGCTGTTCAATCCAATTGACCCTGTCGTCTGATTGAAGGCATAATTGTAGTTGAAGAATTGGTTAGGTGAGCAGAGGACGGTGAGGGAGAGTTGACTAGGAAAGGTTGAAGTGCTCTGCCGAGAAGCTCTTCTTCAGGCTGATGGTACAAAGCATCTTGAAAAATAGAGCCGCTACTGTAAAAATAGAACCTAATTGGTAAAATTGCAATTTGAAAATAAACAGAAAAAAGGGTCGTCGGTTCTTGAATCAAAAAGTAGAAGAATGGGACAGTGACGTGATCGATTGATTGTCGCGTTGAACAGAATAGAGGAGGATGTCGCTCAATGTATGGTGAACTCGCTTCGACTTTGCTGCTGTCGTGCTCTGCGTTGATGGATTCTGGACAATAGAGGAGAGCTGTGATTTTTTCTCGGAGGAACAAGCTCCAACATTGCTCAATTTACAAATAAGGTAAAGGGATGTTTAATGGGTGTTAACGGGATTAATGGGAAAATCCCAATCTCAATAGTGTTAATGGGCTAAACGGGAATTTTACCCATTATCTCATTACCCAATAATACCCGCCCGTTACCCGCCCGTTTGACACCTCTAGATACCAGTGTGAGAACATGAAACGGCAACTATGTTAGTGACGCTTATTTCAGGCACATGAATTCAAGTATCACTAGATTAAATTTGTGATATTGCTTGTTAACTGCACGGATTTGAATGCAAGAACGCTTGTCACTCATGTTGCTTACCTGTTCTCAGCCCGCGAAATCATTTTCAGGTGTGAGAAAAAGCATGCAATAACATTCCTTCATGCGAACCAGTAATGTCCGAGTAATAAAACAATAGCACACTTTTGAGTCAAAGAAATATATCTTTGTTATAATTACCTTATAAAAACTTGGGAATTTCTGGGACTCGTTGGGACTAAAAAGATATTGAAATATATATATAATTAGAGAGAAGGAGGAGGTTTTAGGGGTACATATTGAAACAAGTGAGAAGAAGAGGAGAGGAGGTGTAAGGGATAATTGATACCTTCACCTGGTGTTCTATTTATACACCAAATGAACATTGCAAAACTTAAATGTTCCTAACTCCTAACTCCTAACTCCCAACTCCCTATTGAATCCAACGCTCCATTGCAGCTCATTATAACAATCTTCAAAATAACTAAAATATAATACTGGTTGAACAAACTAGCTCCTAGAAGGTATTCTGCTTCAAGAGATTCATAGCGATGTCTGCTTAAATACCAGTCAGTGCTTAAATACCAGTCAGTCCCAGGCTTAAAGGCCAAGAATATGTTAGGTGGTGATCTCCTTAAATCCAGTAAATACATTTGTTTTTTTTTTTCGGATTTAAGTCGTAATCAAAGTAATGTTTTGTCAGATATGAGTTTTCAAATCCCAAGGATATAAAAACATATCTTGCCAAGAAAACCACACCAACCTTCATAACAATATTTATATATGATCAGTGTTGAAAATGACTATATTTTATACACCGAATTGCTTGTATTTGTACGAATTTTATATGAAATACAGGAATATTTGCACTCTAACATTGTCATTTCGGGTAGAAAGCACATTTTATGATGATTTGACCAGGTTATTGCAAAAAGTGGAAAATAGCAGCAAAATAGGCAAAAAATTCGATCAAAATGGACGGAAATCAAGCAAAGGGAATTCGTACCAAACATTAACTCGATCGAGTAGAGTTAGCTCGATCGAGTAAGGTTTCAGGCAACTCGACCGAACTCCCGAAGCTCGACCGAGTAGAGAAAAGAAACGGAAGAACAACTCGATCGAGCAGTCGATCGAGTAAGGCCCTGGAATGTGCGACAATTCTGACCTCCGTGACTTAAAATAATTCTACAGGACGCATTTCTTGTCCGATCACAGTGAAACAGAGTGATTTGAAGAAATGATTCAAAGCTCTACAACTTTTATTTTGACACCAAAATCTGATTCCAACATCTAGACGGACTAATTGGCGAACCAAGTGAGATGATCAAACCAGTCCGGGATTGTTCGATTGGACCAAGAAATTGAGTCTGATTTTGTGCCAACTTTGGATGCTCTTTGTGACACAATCCTGAAGAGTCAAATGGTTAAATGGAGGAAGTTACAAAAAGAAGGGATTAAAGAGTGCAAATAAAGAGAAGAAATGAAGAAAATGGAATCCAAAGTGAAGAGAAAAGAGTCACCATATTGAATGCATGAACAAGTTCGAAAATATGGCACAAAAACGAGATATTTTTGTGACACAAAGATGAAGAGTCAAGGAATATTATGAAGGTTTAAGTGAGGATATAAGTGGAGAAATGAAGAAGAAATGAAGGCATTGGAATCCTAGGCATTTTTGGGAGTTACTTGAACTTAATTCAATGTGAGGAGTTACATATGAAGACTATAAAAGGGCCTCTTCACCAACACTTGAAGCACAAAAATTATTGGGGAAAATCAGTCTCAAGCTCTCCCCAAATACACTTAGTTTAGTTCTCTTTGTAATTTTAGTTGGAGTTCTTGTAAGAAGATTCAAGGTTTATTAAAAGTTTGAAGGTACTTCTATCCTAATTTACTTTTTGTTCTTACTTTCATATTGTTATTGTCATCTTCATCTCATCATGTGTTGTTCTACACTCGACATGAGTGAGTAGTCGCCTTTGATGGCAAGGGTTTGACAAAAACCCTATACTACTCACGATCGAAAAAAGGGATTACACACTTTAGATGAATGATTTATTTTAATTATTAATTTATATTAGAAGAATGGTTTATTTAGTTATATTTAGTCTATGCTTGTTGATCTATATTGGGTATTTAAATGGATACTCAATAGAAACCGATGAGTACAAAACTTTGGGGAAGAATCTCAACGAATGAACCCAAAACTGACATTGCACCTAGTAGGGCAAAAGTCAGTAACGTACGAGGTTAAATAATCTTAAGTCTTGAAGATAGCCAAAATGCCGACCGGTGAGGTTATTCTGATAGACGAAAGACTAGTTTATAAATTGATTAGCGGAGTTAGCGAAAATGCTGACTGGTGATGCTAACGAAGCTAAAATCTACTGTAACTCAAAATGCTGACTGGTGGGAGTTATCAGTTTTAAGAGTGCACATTCTCTTGTAAGTCAAAATGCTGACTGGTGAGATTTACCTTGGTATGTGAATGACTAGCCTTAATTTAATTAAACCATTTTCTATAAAAAAAAATCATTTAGATCACTTTTAATAAAAATCCCTTTAGTAGATCATGAGTTTGTTAGGAAAAGTTGTCCCCTTGTCATCTCTTTTATAAATTGAAATTTAGAAAATCCTTTTTCACAAAACTCAAAATAGAATCCCCCAAGCCTTTAGAACTATTTTTGCGCTTATTTAGCTTATTTAGCTAAATTCCACGATTCCTTTGGGTTCGACACTAGGTCACCCCTAGTTTTATAAATTTTGTTTGACGTATTTATCGTGACACCACTATACACACCATGTCAAAATGGCGGCGTTGTCGGGGAACGGTTTTTAGTTTAGTTAAAACACTAGTAGCCATTTAGATAGTTCTTTCTTTCCTAAAAAAATAAAAAATTATATAAAAAAATTGTTTTTGTCTGTTTGCCTCGTTTTTCATTTCTTTCGTAAAAGTTTGAATGCACACGAGGGCTAAGGCGAAAAATAAGGACAAAACGAACCGGAGCACGAGCAATACTCAGTCTACTACCGATTCAAGTTCTTCAACGGTGCGAAAACCGAAACGCACGACGACTTCTCTTGTAGACGTACCCATACAAATGGAGAATCAACCCGACCAAGCTTTAGAAGTTATTCAGCATGGCAACCAAAGAGTTCCTGCTGAAAGGCAA
This sequence comes from Echeveria elegans, assembly GCA_035048345.1. Classification (NCBI taxonomy): domain Eukaryota; kingdom Viridiplantae; phylum Streptophyta; class Magnoliopsida; order Saxifragales; family Crassulaceae; genus Echeveria; species Echeveria elegans. The sequence goes on from JAWWMW010097346.1 coordinate 6,792, forward strand.
GAAGCCCAACCTCAAGAAGGAGCCAACGCAGAAAAGCCTGTCGGAGATTACATAACCCCAACCATTGGGAATTATGATTCACCGATCTACATTCCCGATGGCGAATGGTATGACTTTGAGATTAAAGGAGGACTCATACACATGGTTAAGAACGACCAATTCGACGGACACGGTAACCCACATTATCATTTAAGTAATTTTACTGAAATTTGACCACGTGGTCGCTAATTAATTTAATTTTTGAATTTGTGTTATTCCATTATTTAGTGACAAAGTGGTCGTTAAATATTCTGATCCCTAAATCAGCGACCAAATAGTCGCTAAGTGTCATTTAGTGACGGATCTTTTAGCGACCATGTTCTGGTCGCTAAAGCGGATTAGAGACCAAAACCTTGAAATTTGCGATCGTTCTGTGATCGCAAAATGACATTTTTTTTTTGTAGTGATCATAGCCTCCTTCAATGATGTAGGCTAAGGTTTTTTTTTTTAAAAAAAAAAATCTTTTACTGTCGCATTTAAGATTTGGAACAGTCTAATGAAATTGCATATTAGTTCTAAATTTACGCACATTATTTCTGACAAACAAATTTCAGGTTTGTGATGAGAGTAACTGTAATTTGCTTCATTTGGTACAAAAATGAAAATACACATGGTCAAGTCCGCGCGATCCGCCGCTTTAGAACTTAATTAGGATCTTCAAACTCGTGGAAATATAGCAGAAAATGAGAGTTGAAATGTTCCGCTCATTCCATATTGACGAAATATGAAAATGTTACCTCCAATATTTGAATTTGGGGAATTTTTTTTCATTTTAACATTTTGAAAGACTTCAGTCATTTTAACTTTTCAATTACAAAGAGGATATATTTTCATTTTTCGTTAATTTTAAAACAGTCTGTTATTGTAAATATTTATTTCAGAAAGTTTGCTGTCCGAAATTCCGCAATCAGTTATATCTATACTAGTGCAAAACCCGTCGTTTCCGACGGGATGCAGCGTGCAGAAAATCATATTGCAGGCAGATATTGCATAAAAATCCCCCAAAGTTCATCAGTCATTAAAACATTGTCAGCCCCAAAAGTTATAACGCTATAAAAAACCTGTACGTAGTACTTTGGCTCATTTTAGTGGTGTGCTCGTCGATAGCAGACCACAAACAGCACATCAAAACAGCATATCCTTAAACATGGGCATAAAAGGCAAACAAAAAAATGAGCAGAGCTCAGTAGAGCAACAGATCACAGGACAACCTAACAACATGATTACATGAGGTCAATACAACTCTCAAACTGAGCATAACAACTTGAGAACAGTAGTTTAGAAAAATTCTGCAACAGTTGAATGTAACACCACAAATTTGAGGTAGCCACCTTTGCAGCTTTAAACTTTCACAGGGTTCACAGCAAATGTGAAATCAGAAAAGTCACCAAATTAACTTTGACCGCAACCTTCAGACATCCACAGCTTCCACAGCCACCTCCACAACTTTCACCACAAATGGAAACCTTGAGAAGTCAGCAAATCAACTTTGAAGTTAGACACTGTTAACGAAAACAGTACAATTCCAAACAAAATAGAAAGTTTGCAAAATACAGTTGGGCAACGCAAACCAATTGAACATAATAATTCCTAAAAACGAAAAACAGTTCAAAACATAAAAATATCAACATTTTTTCCCTGCCGCAACACGTGAGCGTAACACCACAACATTTGAATATAGAAACTGAGCACAACAGCTCATAAAAGATCACAACAGTTCAAGACATCAAAAGAACACCAGTTGAGCGCAATACCAACAGTTGAGCACAACTCCACAATATTTGAGATAACAGTAAATATAACATTATGTTATCAAACAGAAACTGAAGTCACCTCCACAACCTTCCAATTTGTTTTAGCAAAATTCCAAAAAATCATCTCAGGATCTGTTTGACAATGCAGGAATGCTGGAAAGTTAGCAAAGTCAAAATAGAGTAAGCAAAGCTATATGACCTAACAATAATGGACACAGTAGCGGACAAATCAGAACAAATTTAGTAGAACAACAACAACACAACAGATTGATTACAACAACTAAGGAAAGTTCGCTACAGTACAAAACATCATAACAACAACATTTGAGACAATAATAATTCAAATTTATGTCAGCAAACCCAAACTAAAGGTACCTCCACATTCGTGAATATCCCGTTGCATCCCCAACATTCTCAGGAAACGTATTTCTTCAGCATCAGTCATCCTTGATTTGAACGAATAGAGGCCAAAATTAAAAAATAAGTATGGAGTTCAAAACTACAAAAGATTTTAACTGACTCAAAGCCCATGAAAGATGGCAAGACGACCATTAAGAAATAATCCATATTGAAAGTTTTGAGGGGGTCCAAAGCTGCTAAAAAATTTAACAGGCATACAGAAAGCCATGTTTGTGTTAAACAGGCTTACAAATGGTACCATCACAGACACAATTTAAATGGATTGGAAATATGACTCAAACATGGATGGAAAATGAATCAGAACAGCTACAATTTCTACACAAAATTTCACACAAATGGAAAATGATAATGAATCAAAACAGCTACGATTTCTACACAACATTTCACACAAATGGAAAATGAATCAAAACAGCTACCATTTCTACGGTTGACAGTTTTGAGGGGGTCCAAAGCTGCTAAATAATTTAACAGGCATACAGAAAGCCCTGTTTGTGTTAAACAGGCTTACAAATGGTACCATCTCAGACACAAATTAAATGGATCGGAAACATGAATCAAACTTGGATGGAAAACGAATCAAAACAGCTACCATTTGTACACAAAATTTCACACAAATGGGCAATGAAAATAAATCAAAACAGCTACGATTTCACACAAATGGACAATGAAAATGAATCAAAACAGTTCTACACAACATTTCACAGAAATGGAGGCCAAAATTTTGATTCATTAGAAACAGTGCTATCAGAAATCGTACCAATTCGAAGAGGGCAGCAAATCAATTAGAAGGCTGGCAGGGGCTTCGACGAAGGTGAGAGGGGGCGGGTGGTTGTGCGCGGGTGAGGCGACGGATGGAAATTCGGAGTTGAGGGAGGGTCGGACCGAAGGATGGAAATCCGGACTTGAGGGAGGGTCGGACGGGGGAAGGGTCGACGACGTCGGAATTTCGGATTGAGGGTCGGACGGCGGATTTCGATGAGGGCAGAATTTCGGATGAGGGCGATGAGGGCGGATTTCGCCGTTGAGGGAGGGTCGGACGGGGTAAGGGCTGAAATTCTGGGCGTTGAGAGGGAACGGGTGAGACGATGGCGGGGTCGGACGGGCGAAGTCGGCGTCGGGGGAAGTCGGCGTTGAGGTGGGTTTCGAGGATGGAGCGGGTGAGCAGGTGAGAGAGTTTCGGGGAAGGTGGGTTTCGGGTGATCGGGTAAAACTCATTAGCAACAAAATTAGTCAATTTAGTGATGAAATTAAAGTTGGTAAATGGTTGATTCATCCACCCCTAATTCTATTATATTATTAGATGTGTATCCGTCTCTCTCTCTCTACACCAGTCACTTTCAGTTTCAGGTACCGATTTCACCACTCATACGTTGACACGTGGAAAAAATGCATCATTCTTTGTTCGTTTAAACGCATCGCAGCACGCGCGTCTCTCAACAACTTTTCACACACACCTAGCTAGCTAGCACGTTGAGAGAGGAATTAAAGAGAGAGCAGCAACGGCGAGTGTTGTGCATGGTATCACTAGTGGAAATAGACACTTTCGCGATACGTCTTATTGTGTCGCTTATGATCGAAATACGTTGCTTACTACTAATGTAACAAAATATGTGTCGCAAAAGATATGTCACGTATGCAATGTAACGTTAGTGTGTTGTGACATTTTATTTTGGTCGTGTCACATCCGTTTGCGACACAACCGTTATATTGTCGCATAGGATTTATGTTGCATTACTGTCTCGGTACACTATATAAATATGTCGTATTAGTCTCATACAACAAGATCTATTGTGTTGCATGTGGCTAATGGTATATACATATCCGCATATATCTATGTTACTTTGTACTGAAAGAACAATTTATTTTTGTCACATTTGTTTGATGGAACATGGTGTTTTAGCGCATTTTCGTGTTGTTTAAGCATGATTATATTTTATTAATTAATATTAAATAGTATTTAATTATTTAATCATATTAACTTATAATGGTTAGAGTGACTCCATAATTGGCACATAAGCCTACAATTTTCAAAAGAAGGCTAATGCCTTGACAAGTTCTTGAGTTTACATTCAAAAGGCACAATTGTTATCCCAAAAAACTTCCCTAACAGTTTTAAAACACAATCAACCAAATTCAAGGAAGGTTGGCGAAGTTGGTTGCAATGAAGCTTGCACCATCGCTAGGGGCATTGATACCAACACCAGTGAATCCAAATCCTGCACGCATCATTTCTTCGATGGCCTTCAACCTCCCTTGCATATCGTCCATAGCTGCCTTTGATTCGGCTTCCCTGGCCTTGTACTCGGCTTCTTTGGCCTTGGCCTTTTCCAATTCAGCTCTCAACTCAGTGACTGTTGGTCCCTCTCTATGCCTTTTATGTCTTCTCGCTGGTGCATCAGCTCCCTTGTACGCTTGCAAGACCTCATTGATGATGGCATGCTGGTATTCATCAGGAACGGGATCAGTCACTGAACCCGAGTCGTCATAAGATCGATCATCTAGCAACTGTTGGAGCTTATCCTTAACTTGAGCCTTCACCAATACAAAACAATTTGGCTAAGTTATCAAGAAACCACAATATACATTCAGATACAGAATTAGCGACAAGTTTATAAAAAAACACATGCATTAGACAAAATTCAACAAGTGTCTAATGAGAGATAACACTTTAACCAACAGCATATACCAACCAACAAAATCCAACAGATTTATAAACCAACAGCATATAAGGTGCAAAGTGATTTTCATAACACTTTAACCAACAGCATATAAATTCAACAGCATATAAATTCAACAGATTATAAACCAACAGCATAAACCAACAGATTATAAACCAACAGCATATAAATTCAACCAACAGATTATAAACCAACAGCATAAACCAACAGATGAGTTCAACTGCATTATAACCAACAGATTATAAACCAACAGCATAAACCAACAGATTATAAACCAACAGCATATAAATCAACAGATTATAAACCAACAGATTAGTTGTAATATATACATAACACTTTACATTATAATTAAAAATGAGAGATGAGTTCAAATATATATACCACAAGCAGATAACCATTCGGATCAGCAGCATACGCTTCCTCAAAAGCAGCAATATAAGGTGCAAAGTGATTTTCATGGGCAAACTTTTTAGCTTTAGTGTTTAGTGTGGTTTTCCCCAAGTGGTGATTAATTCTTTTTCCATTTCTTCGGATGTTGCCACAATGGGTACTCACAGCCTGCAAAACAAACAATCAATCACTAACTGGTACCAATTTAAGACGTCCAAAGAAAAGATACAATATTAAAAAAAACAGATTACTAGAAACTTAGGATCTGTGAAATGATTGCAGAGCCACTCCCACTGATCAGTTCGCCAAGTAAACTCAGCAGGGACCTCGCCATTTTCTTCCTTAAAAAATGTATGGCAGTGGCATTTCCAGTTGCTGTACCGCCTTGCAGCGGTTTTCCAAATAAAGTCCCATAGCCAAGTCTCATTTTCAGGAAGTTCGAAATGAAGCTAAAAAGAATATATTAGTATTGCTAGCTAGATGATTTCTCATATCATCACATACTAATGAAAAGAAAGACACATTTATTGAAAATGTATACTTACAGCTAGATGAGTTGTCAATTCGTCATGGTATTTCTTGGGCAACTGCGCATAGGTGGCAGCAAGCATCGGCATTCTATCCTTGATATAAGCTCCTATGGCATGTGTAAGTAAACTTCTAATCATCTCATTTTTGGGGGCATTAGTGGTGGCATCCTTTTCCAATTTGATTTTACCACCTAATGTGTGGCAGTGAAGCTCAAGCCTCACTCCATTCACTATCCCTCTCCGGCGTCCCGTATCTTTATCTAAGACATTGAATAATACTCAAATTAATAAGGGTTTGAAGCATTCAAAAGAAACATAATTCAGAATACTGAGTTAATACCTATATCTTCACCCAACTTAACTCTAATGCTCTTTGGTTTCTTTGGCACTTGCACATTTTGTTGGGCAGCTGGTTGAGGTTGGGAAGCAGATGCCTGATGAAGCTCCTGGACAGGTGGCTGGTTATGTCGACCATTCAATGACCGAGAGAAGTGTTGCAAGGATGGAGGCGCAGGACCTTGAAGTAGCTGATTGTGAGATCCGGATTGATGAGGTGCATGAGAGCTTGATGGCTGCTGGGCAGAGACAAAGGAACTTGGTCGCTGAGGTCCAGCGACGTTTGAACTTGGTTGCCGAGGTGCTGGGACGTTGGAACTTGGTTGCCGAGGTGCTGGGACGTTGGAACTTGGTCGCTGAGGTGCTGGGACGTTGGAACTTGGTCGCTGAGGTGCTGGGATGTTGGAACTTGGTCGCCGAGGTGCTGGGATGTTAGAGCATGATTGCTGAGGTGCTGGGAGGTTGGAGCATGATGGCTGAGGGGCTGGGAGGTTGGAGCCTGATAGCTGAGGTGATGGGAGGTTGGAGCCTGATCGCTGAGGGGCTGGGGGGTTGGAGCCTGATAGCTGAGGGGCCGGGAGGTTGGAGCCTGATCGCTGAGGGGCTGGGGGGTTGGAGAATGATCGCTGAGGGGCTGGGGGGTTGGAGAATGGTTGCAGTGGAATACGCTTTTTGCTAGACATTGGTCTCTTGCCATGAAAGGTTCTCACATTGGTTCTCACATTGCATAGAAATTCATGTGAATCTACTGAAGGTGGGGAGTTAGTGTGTGGTTCTACCGGAGGATTTTGGTGGTCTGCTTGGGTGATAGGAGGAGTTTGGTTGTGTTGGCTGATGGGAGGAGTTTGGTTGTGTTGGCTGATAGGAGGAGTTTGGTTGTGTTGGCTGATAGGAGGATTTTGGTTGTGTTGGCTGATGGGAGGAGTTTGGTTGTGTTGGCCGATGGGAGGAGTTTGGTTGTGTTGGCTGATAGGAGGATTTTGGTGGTCGGGGGTAACTGGAGGGGTACTCTCTGAATCAATTTGTACAGGATTCGACAAAGATGTTCGGGGACCGTTCTTAGCCTTAGCAAAGGCCCTCATCAATATTCTCGAAGACTTCCGGATGGGTTTTACCGGCCGAGTACTGGTTCCTTTCGCTGCCGGTTCTAATAAGGTAGATAATCGCTTAGTCTTGAAAGGAGGCATCTGAAAACACGAAAACATGAAACACGCTCAAATCGAAACTAACACCAAATCGAAACTAACACCAACACAAATCGAAACTAACAGGTGTGGAAATTGAAATCAAAACTAATTAACAGTTGTGCAAATCGAAAGCAAAACTAACAAACAGCTTGTACGTACCTAGGCGAGTCGAGTGTGTTTAGGGTTGAGAGAATCTGTGTCGAGAGACAGCGGTGAGAGCGGTGAGAGCGGTGAGTGAGCGGTGAGTGAGCGGTGAGAGCGGTGAGTGAGCGGTGAGTGAGCGGTGAAGGAGTGAGCGGAGAAAAGCGGTGAGTGAGAGAGTGTCGGTCGAGAGAGTGTAGCTGAGTTAGGGATTCAATTTTTCACAAAATACAAATCCCTCCCACATTTCCCTCTCACATTTCACTCAAATAATTCTATCTCACAATGCTCAAACAAGTTTTTCCCAAACAAAAAAATAGCTTAAAATTTCCCTCTCACAATTCCCTCCCAAAAATTACACACTTAATTTTTTTAATTTCCTCCAAATTTTGCTCTCAACCTTACCCTATACTTAAGTTATGAAAATATTACATACAAAATTATAATATTTAATGATTAATTACATATACTTAAGCAGTACCACATATACTTAAGCAGTACCATCATCAGTTTCATTCTCACCTTCCTCTTCATCATCTTCCTCTTCATCATCTTCCTCTTCATCATCTTCATCTTCATCTTCATCATCTTCATCTTCATTTTCATAATTAGCTAAATACGGATCATATTCAATCGGTGATACTTGAGGAAGGTCCCCTAAAGTAATATCAAACTCCTCAACAATGTTTTGATGCGTTGGAATCGTGTCTGGTGCAAGTTCTTGATAGGCTTCTTGCCGACCCAATGCATTATCACTATATACCCCCCTGTGTGATACCATTTGGACAACTTTCCAATTGTCACCCAAAATGGGATCATCCAAATAAAAAACTTGACGTGCAGTCGTTGCTAGGCAATATGGTGTGTCTTCATAATAGCTACCGGATGTATCTACCGAGATAATTCCATATCGATCTGTTTTCAATGTTGCATTCTCTAATGGATCATAAGTGTTGAACCACCTACACCGAAAAACGACAACGGGCATGTCCATGTTGTATCTCAATTTAATAACTTGTTCCAAGACGCCATAGTAGTTCAATCCGCCCGCATCCACCATTAAACCACTGTTTTGTGTGTGACGAGTTTGGTCTAATCGCCAAGTCACAAACATTACACCGTTGACCTCACATTTAGAAAAACAACTGTGAGCTAGTGGTTGACATGCCAATGAATATAATGGACTAGATTTTGAAATGGCTTCCAATCCATCAACCTGTTAAGATAAGAAATTAGACTCAAAATGATAATTCTAAAACAAAATATACGTAAGATAAGAAATTAAACAAAACAAAATATACCTCATTAGTACCATTAGGATATATAGCTAGCAAAAAGTATCCGGTGCAAATAAAAATAGCAATCTTAGATATATAGCGATCTTAGATATATAGCAATCAAAAACTTCATCAACATTGAAAATAAAAATAATACGTACCCAGTGCAAAAAGTATTTTGGAAATTGCTTCATGCGGTCCTCATTAGTACCATTAGGATATTCTTCATAGAAAAGTTCCTCATGCGTGTCCATGTAATATTTAACCTCCTCACAATTTTGCAACACGCACCAATGAGCACAATCAATTTCTTCTTTTTGCAACCTCTTTCGTCGTAAAAAACTCATTGGCTTGACCAAATTTGAGTAAACAGATATATCAAAGCGGCGGTCCTCAACAAAGGAGTCATCTGTATTTGCTAAATACAACTTACAGTACCCAACACATTCTTGGATTAAATATCGTTCAGCAATGCTCCCCTCAGGATATCTTGTATTTTTAACCATTTTTTTGTATACACCTAATTGCCTGCAATTAATTAAAAAAGCAAAGAGTTAGATAATTAGCACAAAGAAATTCAAATATAAATAATATTCATACTACCTCTCAATTGGGTACATCCAACTGTAGTGCACAGGTCCTTTTAACAAAACTTGATCTGGAAGATGAACTAGCAGATGAACCATAATAGTGAAGAATGAGGGAGGAAATATCATTTCCAACTTGCAAAGTATCAACACTATGTCTCTCTTTAACTTTGAAACATCTTCCAATCGTAACTCCCTGCAACATAGTTTCTGAAACCAAAATGATAGTGATATCAATGGTTGCAACACAGACGAAGGCAAGTATGGACGAATAACAACCGGAAGTAATCGTTGCATTATCACATGACAATCATGAGTCTTCAATCCGATAAATTTTTTGTCATCAATGTTAATCTTGTTGCTCAGATTGCCTGCATATCCACTTGGATATTTAGCTTCTTTTATCATTTCCAAAACCTCTCTCCTATATTTTGGTAAAATCGTGAACGGGGCAGGAGTTACTTTTTCTCTTCTTTTAGAAGAAGACCCACTGGTTTCTGGTTGCCACAAGTGTTGTCGCACTCCTTGAATCCTCAATCCCTCACGTGCTTTCAACCCATCTCTTGTCTTACCCTCTAGGTCAAGAATGGTCCCAATAATGTTATCAAATACATTCTTTTCAATATGCATGACATCCAATGAATACGGCTGCTTTAAAGTTTCCCAGTACGGTAACTCGTAAAATATGGTTTTGTGAGTCCAATTAACTCGCTTCGCATCAATCCTTGATTTAACTTTCATGCTAAGTGGTGGATACTGATGACAACACATCTTAAATAAAACTTCACGCCCTGATAAAACTTTAGGAGCATCCCTCATCTCAACTAAACCATTAAATTTATTTGCCGCTCTCCTCCAATGGTGATTCTTATCAAGCCACCTACGATGGCCTTGATAAGACATTGTACCAACCAAATTTTCAGCTTCTACATCATCTAAACATAAAGGACACGCCCTGTATCCTTTTGTTTTTATTCCACCCAGCATTCCCAACCCCGGAAAGTCACTAATTGTCCAAAGTACAGCTGCCCTCATAATAAAAGATGACCCATCATGACGATCAAAGGTGGGGACACCTTCATTCCATAACAGTTTCAAATCATCTATGAGTGGTCTCATAAACACACTTAAACATTTTCCTGGAGACTTAGGGCCCGAAATTAGTAACGTAAGAATGTTGAATTCTTTCTGCATACTCATTGATGGTGGCAAATTATAAGGCATCACCACAACTGGCCATGTACTGTATTTGATACTTGCTGCCCCAAAAGGATTAAAACCATCTGTAGCCAAACCGAGTCTCACATTACGAATCTCTCTAGCAAATTCTGGAAATTCTCTATCAAATTCATTCCATGTTTCTCCATCTGCCGGGTGTCTAAGATCAACATCACTATCAATCCTTTCTGAATGCCACCGCATCTCCTTCGCAATTCTAGGTGACATAAACAATCTCTGTAATCTTGGGATCAATGGAAAATACCTAACAACTCTTTGTGGTATCTCTGTGTAATTTTCCTCATTTCGAACGTATCTAGGCTCTTCACAAATAGGGCAACAATCCAAATGTTCAAATTCTTTGTAGTATAGCACACATCCATACAAACATGCATGAATAATATCATATCCCAAACCCATGTCCTTCAAAACTTTCTTCACTTCTTGATATGACTCGGGATGAACATTTGGTTTGGGAAGACTTTTCTTAAGTTGTTTCAAATGAGCATCCATACCCTTATCTGTCCAGTCATTATCAACTTTCAATTGTGTTGATTCCAAAATGGAATCCAATACAGTAATAGAACATCCATCATATAAAGGAGTTTGTGTAGCCGCAACAAGATTCGAGTACTTTTCATATGCATTAGCCATATAAGAATGATCTATGGGAATGTCTTCAACAACACCTGGACAGTCAAATATATCATCGAGAATCTCCATTGTTGGATTACTTTGAGATGACTCCCCGTCTTGTTGTCATCTCAAATCCATAATGTATTGATCACACAACGTACTTACAGAAGGCCCATCAACAACCTCGCCATGTGAAGTCCATATGATCTTTCAAATGTTTCTCAATCTCATCAACCGTAATCTTCACTCGTAACAATCGACACTTTCTACATGGACATAGATGACAAAGTTCACTACTATTCACATTCACAAAGTCGATGAATCGCCGAATCCCTTCAATATAACGATCGTCGGATCTTCCCAAGTGAATCCAAGTTTTGTCCATCTCAATCTCACGATATATCCTACATAAAACACACACAAAACCAAATTAACAATCTCACAAATTGATAAAAAAATTAAACAACAAATTGTTTAAATAATAATTAGACTATGCGTTTGTGAGTACCTCTTACGCGTCAAACCGTTATGTCGCTTAGGAATTCATGTTGCGTTAAATCTGGTAACTCAAAAAAATCAGCGAGGAATCATGGCAGACCTGTGAACATCTTTAAATTAGGGGCACTCAAAATGTGAATCTGCGAAAAGAGAGGATTAAAGTTTGTAAATAAGCCTTTGAGCATCTATATATGTGAGAAAATAACAAAGCTTCAAACAAATCAAATGCTTTCAAACACTAAACAAAACATATGAGCAACAATATTTCATATATACCTTTGCAAATTTCTTCCATTTTGAGCTACTTCTTGCAGGTTAATTGAGATCCTAATAACCGATTGTTAAAGGTATATATGAAATGCATAGGTCGAGAGAGTGAGAGGTGAAGTGAAGGCGTACATTGTTTGTGAGAAAGCTGGGTCAGTTGATTGTGACGGAGCTGGGTCGAGAGGGTGAGAGGTGAAGATTTGGTGCGCCGACATTGTTTGGTGGTGGTACTTTAATTCAGGTACGGTCAGTTCCTTTGCGACAATGTTATATGTGTTGCAAAATGATTTTGTCACTTTCGTTTCAAAAGTAACAATTAATTCAGTGTCCTGAGAGGTATGTCGCTTAAAATATCATTTGCAACACTATTTATTATGTCGCTAAAAATTTGTCGCTTTACCTTACCGGTCTGACAGTGATTTACGCAACACCAAAAGCGTGTTACATTTTACAAATGCGACAAACGGTCGCGCGACATGAAATGTTCCGTCACTATCGTATCTTTTTCCACTAGTGTACCAGCCATAAATGGGATTTTCCACTTGTGGAGGTAACAGATTCAAGTCATTGCTGTGCTGCTTACTGTAATCCCTTGTTCCGGGAATAGCACCTGTGCACAATCTCAGCACTTCACTTCCCGTTAAACAATAATGCGCAAATGCCAGTCCACCATCAATCATATCTGACATGCACGACATTGAAGCTGATTTCCTCATCCCTCTATCATTACATATGCCTTCGTTGTTCTTGTTTAAGATTTTTTCATGTTCGGAATACTCCAAAAACCGCTGGGTGGCAGCTTCCCAAGAAAGGTTGTATCTTTGTTCAGGCGTGAGAGGCTGCGGATCTTTTGACAAGGCTTCTTTTAATTTTGATACAAAGTCCTCTGATGTCTTGAAAGTTAGACAGTTGGGGAATGAAGTGAAGAATTCATTAGATGGATCATCTGCACATATTACGAACTTCCCCATGGCAAGCGCCTCTGCTGTAGCTGTACAGTGAACATCACTTACACTGGGATTGATGAAGACCTTGTAACTGCAAGTAAGAGACTCTCAAGTCAGCAAAAGAGAGAAGAGACTAAAGAAACAGTAGCGGGGCAAAATCGACAATGATGCACCAGCAAGACACTGATTGTCAAGAAAAGTGAAAATCAAGTTTACCTATGAAGAGAATCACCTGCATGGTCTCTCCCTTTCATGAAGTCAAGATTCAAATCAAACTTTTTAGCAGTGTTAATAACTTCATTGGCATCATCTCCATTCCCATACACATCCGAGTTAAATCCATCAAGGTCCTTTTTATGTTTAGCTAACAAATCTATTAGTTCCCTGTAGCCCTTTTCCCAGACCATTTTGCCCAAGAAGTAGGCCCCTTTGGAGAAGGTCTGTTGGCCAGGTTCTTTTTCTGCAGCTACTTTCTCCCCAATTCTCAGAAACTTTGGATTCACACCATGCACGTTTCAAATAACAGAATTCGGCATATCTAGTGTAGCAGCAGAAAGTCGCAGAACCTGCATCCGGACAACAACAAAAACACTTGTCAGTGGCTTTCTTACTCACACTATTGAGAAAGCAAAATGCTAACCTGAACATGTCTTTGTAGTAAGCAACATAGTCCATTCAGAATTGGTATTGAGGCAAAACAAACAAAAAATTAAAAACAATCCACGTTCTTATTTTTTCAAACTTTAACCCGAAGCTAGCACTTACCCTTGTCGCAGTACGCCCTTGTGACCTACAGTTGTTGATGTGTTTCACAAGGAATGCTTGCATCCACCCATTCTTCTCCCTCTTAATGTACTCCAAGTAATTAGTATGAACAACGCCAACTACATGGTTGAACTTATCAATCCAACGTTTACCATGATGATACCAGTTCAAATGTTCTGGTTCTTCAAGCTGGGATGATGAGATAAATTGAGTAGTGTCTCCAGCTGGGATGATGCTCCGCCTTTCTCTTGAGAATTAAAAAAACATAAATTAACTACAGCATAAGGAACAAATCTCCATGCTGGAATTTATTTCTATAACGAAATATAAAGTCGAATAAATTAGTTTTAAACACCTTTTATTGGCAAAATTTAGACATTAACACCCCATATTTAAACATTTGGATTTAAACACTTCATATTCATCATTGTTTTGGAAGTTAAGTTCAGTTCTTATGTGATTTTTGTTCTTCGTTTTATGTGTCAGACCTCTACTGAAGTTAAGTAATAAGTAGTCGAATTCTTTTAAATAAATTTTGAGGCTTGGTTTGGATTAATTGTGGAAGCTTAGATGAAAGTAAAGTTGAGGGAAAATGACTTTTCAATGGAAAATCTAGACCGAAGATTTAAAAGAGATTTCAGTGTTAAGTTTCATTCTATGTTGAGTAATCAACTCACACATTTACTAATATTTAGGGTCTGTTCTTTTGATATGAACTGAAACTAAACTGAACTGAACTGAACAGAAAATTTAAAATTAATTAATTAATTACATTTGCATTTTATTTTTAATTTTAAAAAATAGTTTTGACAATAGTGAATGCGTCTTAAGCTTGTCTCATAGTTTCAAGTCTTATTA
>JAWWMW010097347.1:0-11216 GCA_035048345.1 Echeveria elegans
TGAGCCATTTGGAAAACTGTTGTAACTGTCAGACTTCCTAGGCCGCTAATAATCAGACTCAGATTCCTCCCGAGGGATATTGTCAATAATTTTCGCATTGAATGAGACAATTGCCTTTTCTTTCAAAAATTTGAATCTCTTAGTTTATTTAGAAGACATACATTCTGTGTATTTTCTTTCTGTTTGGGTATTGATTTTCGTGTGTGACCCGTGCTTCATTTAGTTTTTTAGGTACTAGATTATTTGACTTGTACAATATTTTTATACCTGTGGCTCATTATCGAATTTTTTTTTGAATCTCTCAGTTTTTTTAGTATACTAAGCCTGTTGTGAAATTAGCTTATATGCTGCAAAGAAATACTATTTATCAAAATTAAACCAATTACTCAACCTGCATATTGATATTTTGAATCATAAATTAATATCTGATATTTACTTTAACTTAAATTACCAGAATAATTTAATTTTTTAAGATCATAAAACTATACTCTTTGTCTCATACTATTCTTTACAATTTCCTTTTTGAAGGCTACAAAATATACCTTACACTTTCTAAAATAAAATATTATTTTCTTCACATTTACCCTCACATTGCATTTTCTCTCGTTCATCATTATTTCACATTTTGCAAAGATCCAATCTTTTATTACTATAAATCAAATCCTTTATATTTCTCACAAAACACCCCTTTGTTTAATCATTATCTACTTACTATTATTACTTTTCTCGTACTTTAATTTTCCATGTCCATCGACAAACCAAAAACTCTCTTTGCTGTAACTGCTCTCTCCTCCACTCGTAACCCTAATTTTTCAGCTCAAGCATTGGCCTGCTTGTATTACCAAATATCTCAACATGTCTAAAAAATGTTTATTGATTTGGAATTTTCTTAGTAAAGTGCAATCGGAGTAGTTTGTTTTCCAATTATGATTAAGAAAAAAAATAGAAAGCGGTGAGTGATACTTCTCTTAATGAGGTGAGATTTTTAAAGATGATTATCAATACAGGTTAAGCAGCTCGAAGAAGCTATGATTGAGTTGCTGGAGACTTCAGAGGACTGTGCTCTTTTCTCATCTGCACTCGTGTCTATAGGCAATACTTATCAACCAGCTGAACAGAACAGGTCAGTATTTTACACTTGATCAATAAAGTTACCCGTGTCTGTTCCATTATTTAGCATGTATATTATTGAGGTGCAGGCAACAGATTTTGAAAAGCTTTTGGGAGAAGAAATGGCGAAGCTGAGAAGTTCATCTTCACTGCCACAAAATAGTACATTTTTTCGCCAATTCAAGGAATCTTTTTGGGTATGTTTTCTTTTATTAAATACAATTCTATGTCACAATTTTTTTAAGAAGGGGAGTTACTCAATTATAAAACCAGTTTTATGATGCACATGGCTAAATGATCAAATTGTGTGTGTGTGGGTAAATATCCTTACAAGCTCGGTGTAATTCCCTTTTTTTGGAGAGTGTCTGTTGACACAATTATTAGGGAGGATATGGTATTGGTTAGCAAATACGACATGGTCATCATGCTGCGCTATTTTTTTTCAGAATGTTCATCATGCTGGACAACCAATGCCTGGTCATGACTGGAACTCAGACCAATATCTTGAACACTACCAGTCCACTGAGTGGGAAACCTGTCGTTCAGCTAGCAGATCCAGTTCGACGGTATGTTGATATCATCCTTTTGCTTGCAACTTAGATGAAGAATGATCATGATCATGAATGCACTAATACTCAGACTTGTAAACATCTCCTCACCACCGGTATTCATCATATTTTTGGCTACCATGTTCATCTGGATGGCTCTCACTTTTGAATTCCATTGTGATTAATAAATACTAAAATATACCCACTTTGTTTTTCTCTACCATTGCCCTGGCCTGTTTAAGGTTTATTTTTTTTCATTGGTCATAATCAAACCAAAATGCAAAATGGTGAGTGCAGAACCGCTGGTGGTCACACTTGCTGTTCTCATATGTTTGCTTCTGTTTTTTAACCTGCAGTGTGGAGTGCAAGCATATATTTGAGAAGGAGGCTATCACGCGGTACATTATGGCCAAAGCCGCAAATGCTCGTTGCCCTGTTGCAGGTACAGAAAAGCTCTTCCTCTCAAGTTAATAAGAAAGAAAATGCACAATATCTCACTTTAGCTTCCTCCATCTAATTATGATTTTATAATTTTTAACACTTAGCTTGTCCGAGAGTACTTACACCATGCAAGGTACTATGTGACCCTCTACATCTGATTGAAATTGAGGAGATGTGCAGCTCCATGACAAATGAAGGTGGTAGAACTATCCAAGATTTCACAGCTCTTGACGACGAAGATTGACCCGCAGCTGACAGAATAGAATGTACATGTCGTCGGAAAATACGTCTATCTTTATAAGTCTAAAAATACCCCCCATTACTCGTCAATTAGGACACTCGTAGAGTCATATACTCTCTTTTATTTTGAACTAGCATACCGCTCGTCGTCCCGTCGTCCCGAATGCGTAATCAAACCGGTCAATGAGTGTGACTCGATCGATCAATTTTTGAACGTCTGTGTAATTTAAAATTTTAATTTTAATTTTTAATGAGCCGGGATGGACATGTCGTTTGGATTTGGATAAAGAGATGTCGTATGAGAGTGTATGGTTTGTTTTTGAGATAGTAGGATTAATATTATAATTTCGAGTTTGACCATGCATTTTTTAAACCCTATTCTTTTATACAGTAGAATATGACCGTATAAATTACTCCCTCCGTGCCTAAATGTTCGACTATGAGCAAGACGAGACGTAGCTGGATTGTGTGCGAGGCCGCGACTGCAAAACCAGATTCGACTGCTAAGAGAGCTAGACAAGCTGAGATTTAAGAAACGACGGATCTATAGTATGGGGAAGAAGTCGGAAGTGAAAACGAGGATTAAAAAGGTTACTTTTTTATTCATATGTTAGTTTGCTGGATTAATTATCGGAAACCACTCGTAAAATACGAGTTTTTACGATAGTCACCCGTAAAATGTGATATTACCAATAGCCACCGGCCCACCATTAAAATATTTTTTTACCAATAATCACACATATAAAAATAATCAGTCAATAAACATCCGCTCATCGACAATTTGTTCAATAAAAAATAAGAAATAAAATTATAAAATTACTAGTGTACCGTCCGTCGTCCCGATGGGGATGCGGCAGAACAGACAAACTAATTTATAGGTTTGAACCGGTCAAATACCGGTGGTCAGACCTCCAAAAAGTGGCGTATGTCTGCACGATATTCTTTAGTAAAAGGCGAAAGAATACTTCGCTATGCAAGCATTGCAAGGTTGTGTGATGGACTTGGATGTGTGGACATAATTTATATAAAGTAAATTTTTTAAGTTTGTGAAGTAGTTTAAGCGATGTGGGATAAAAGCGTTTTAGGCTTCAGACGAATTTTAGAAATGAATTTTAAAGTTTTAGGGACGAGAAAAGTTGTCGGTATATGTGTAGTTTAGGACATCTTATTCTATTATATAATAGATGTTAAAATTCATAAACGTTCAAAATAATATTTGAAACTATTAAATATTTTTTTATATTTTTGATAAATTTTTGTGCTAAAATTTAGTAAAATTTTGAAATATCAAATTAAATTTATACAAAAATATTTTTAAGACATAATTTTTTGTTAAATATGAAAGTAAATGAGTGACTTTTTATATTTGTTTCATAAAGTTTTGAATGTTTTTGAGTTTCTTAGTTATTTTTTATAAGTTATTTTTAAATAGGTGGATGTTTATTGAACTGATTATTTTTATATGAGTGACTATTGATAATATCACATTTTACGGGTGACTCGGAAAAATCTGTATTTTACGAATAGTTTTCGATAATAAACTCTAGTTCGTTGTATTGCACATAACATGTTTGCTAAAATGTCATTTGTTTAAGCTGTGGTGAGGTTTATAAATTGCCTGTTGTGCTTTTACGGAGTAGTTTTTTTTTTCTCTTTTTTTTGCATTGTTATTCTGATGTGGTAGTTTTGGAAAAGGCATTTCGGTTTATCATTTACATGGTTTTGAAATACAAAAGAGTTTTATCCAAGTTCGTTTTCGATCATTTGTAAACATTAGTGAGGTGAGGGTTTGTTGGGGTATGGGATTCAAATAAATGAACTGGAGATCTAAACTGAGGAGACTGATGGAGTTATATTATAATATTCTCTGTCGGAGAATTTCAGATATTCACTGCACTTCTATAATCTTGATTTTCAATGGTTTTGTCAAGACGAGTCTATGTTTTGTGTGTTGGGATCCGATGCATGAAAAGTGGCAACTTTGATTTAAGGTGTACCATTTTGTAGGCATTGGAGTTGCTTCAGAGAAAAAGACAGGTGCACTGTGCACATCCAGGTGAAGTAATTGGAATTGAAAAGCTAATAGCTGAAGCATACTCAGTGATTGACAAAGCAGTCAAAGCTTGATCGCTCCACAGGAACACATGAGCACGTAGGAAGTCACGGCTCACCAGAGGAAAGGAAGACTGTGGAGATTCATCATGGCTGGTATACTCCAACCCCTTTAGTGTTCAGTTGCTGTATTGTATGATGGAGGTCAAGTAGAAGTACTTGTGTATTTTTGTACGCATTGTTCTTCAGTGGACGGCTGACAATCTTACTTGATGAAAGTTGTAAGCGTGAATGCATATGCAAATTACTGATGGTGTCTATGCTTTCAACTTTCAGTTCATACATGTCTTTTTTATCAGATTCTATATTCAGTTTCAGTTAGGCTCTGTTTGGTTATCTCTGTTTGGTTGTCGGAAAAAAGTGTGAAAAGAAAAATTTTAAGAAAAATAATTTTCCCATGAGAAAGTTGTAACAAAAATTTGATCTCATTTTACCTATTTTTTCACTCAAAATTTTTCTTTTCCTCTTTTTTTCCGCGCAACCAAACGGGATCTTAATATGTGTTGTCTCGGCTAGCATTTTTTTCCTTTCTTTTTTCCCTTGCCTAAAAGACAAATCACATTTGCTGCTTCAGTCCGCCCCCATAAAATTTGGTCAAATGAAATCTATTGAAAACAAATCATATACATAACCCCGGAAGAACACTTATTCAATTAAACACCAAAATCACATCAGAATCTATTAACCTTAGTCCCCAACATCAAGTGACGTATGAATCTGATTGAGGCGGACAGAAGCAACAAATGAGGTGCAGAATCTATTTAATGATAAATAAGAAAAATCTATTTAAATATGATAAATAAAAAAATAAGCATTAAAAATAAATGTTCCTTAAAGGTAATTTCCCCACCGTACTTGAGGTTTGCAATATTACCGCTTTCGGTATTTGTATTTTTGAAATTCATTTTTTGATCCATGCATACAGATTTTAATGACCGAACTAATATTTTGTGTACGGAATCAAAAATAAATAAATTACTAAACACAAATATCCAATACGACAAATGAGAAAATGAGAAGAGAAACGATTCACGCGAGAGAGAGAGACGAGAAAATGGCGAACATGACTCATTCTCTCTCTATGAACTCGCAGTTCGGTGCACCGTCGTCTCTACACCAATCTGGTGCTGCTAAGGATCGACAAATGGCTTCCGCTGAAAGTCTTGTACTCGATCTTAGCAACCCTGATCTTCGCGAAAACGCCCTTCTCGAGCTCTCCAAGGTCTCACTTCCCATCGCAATTTGATTTTGGCGTTTTTTCGATTTTTGATTGGTTTTTTCCTGTGCTTACGCAGCTGCTAATATTGGTTTGATTGGGATTTCGATTGTGTATTTATCTCAAGAAATTGTGTGCTTTAGGTTAGATAAAAGCGTTGGATGAAGTTATAGGGTAGGTGATATATGAGTTTATTTACTTTTGAATTGGTTTCTAGAGCAAAGAGTTGTTTCAAGATTTGGCTCCGTTCGTGTGGAATTCATTTGGTACTATTGCTGCGCTGATTCAGGTACATCTGCTCGATACTTTATAATTTTTTTGGGGTTTGATTTATTGTCTTTAGTTAGAGAATTGCTTTGAGATTTGGCTAGTTTGATGTGGAATTCTGTTGATATTACTGCTGAGCTGCTACTGGTAGATACGATACAGAAGTAAACAACCATGATCAGTAGTTACTGAAAACTTACTTAAGTTTCTATTGGTTAGCTGCAGCTCCATGCTAATATGCTATTGCATACGATTTTTTTTTCCTCTTTTTGGTTAGGACGGGAGACTCTGGATTTATTCCCAGATCATTACGACTTTTTGTTAATTTTCCATGATGTTGCTTTTCTTCTGATTATATGCAGGAAATTGTTTCAATTTATCCTGTGTTATCACCTCCCAACTTGAGTCCGGCCCAGTCGAATCGTGTTTGCAATGCCCTTGCACTTCTGCAGGTCAGAGACGACTGTTTCTATCGTAGGCTCGCAAACCTTTTTTTAGATACACTGGAAGATCAAGCATTCCTAATAGATATAAAGTTGATTTGTTATAATTTCTAATAAAGTATGTGAAAGAGTCTGTTGAGCAAGATGCTCTTTTATGTTTGGATCATTACTTATTAGGATATTTTTTGTTTCCTCTAAATGCAGTGTGTGGCATCTCATCCAGAAACCAGGAGGCTATTTCTTAATGGTACATCATAATATTGATCTTCTTTATCAGCAATCTGTTTTGGTTTTATGCTAGGCAGTCCTATAGTAGTATGTTCAAGTTCAATCCTATATTTTAAGATGAATTGCATGGATGAATGACTCTCCTTGTTTGCTCAAGTCATTTAGATCAATTGGTTTTTTACATGTACATGGAAAAGTATAATAAGTAGACTTGATACTCTTGTGTAGTTAATCTCTCTAATTAATAAGTTCTAAAGAAGGTCTAGATTGTAGTCGTACATTTACTATAACTCTGGAGTGTCTTGCACCTAAATCAGTTTTGGAGAACGAGTTTAGTCACATACAGACTCCTGAAAGTAGTTTCTTGTTCGCAGTGTGATTCTTACGGAACCCTTTGTATTGCAGCTCATATACCTCTTTACCTGTACCCGTTTCTTAATACCACCAGTAAGTCGAGGCCATTTGAATACCTGAGGCTTACGAGTTTGGGTGTTATTGGAGCCTTGGTCAAGGTATACTTTCCATCATAGAGAAGTTGTCTTACGTTTTATCCGTTATTTTATTTATGACTTCATCACTAGTCTCCTTGCCGAATTCGTACCTAACACACAATATGTTTTTGTGTATGTAAATGTGATTGATGGTTTGGTTATATTATACATTTGTCATGCCAGACCTGAAGCCATGTCCGTGTTTCATACTTCACCTTTAGTATGATTAGGTTAGTCTCTTTTTATTCACCATTTATGGTCAGCATTCAACTTCCAGCATGATAGTGATAAGTTTTGGTTAATGTGTCCATGAAAGCATTCATTCTGAGCTGTGTTCCTAGTATGGCCTCACTTAATGTTTTTATTATTATAATCAACCTCGTGATTTGGTTGCAATCATTCAATTTGAGTCCTGTTATTAGAAATGTTACGAGCCTTCAAGGACATGTTTATAATGGACATGAATATACTAAAAAACTATGTATTAACTTCTTCATTCAGGTTGATGATACAGAGGTCATAAGCTTCCTCCTTTCAACAGAAATAATACCACTATGTCTGCGCACCATGGAGATGGGTAGTGAATTGTCAAAAACGGTAAGCCCTCACTTCCTTCATAACCTCTTTTTTGAGTACTCTCGTTTCAGTTCTAGCATTGCTGATTGACTCAGGAACAGTGTACAACACAATCGTTGACCAGATTGAAGTTGATGTTGGTGTAGATAGTTATAATCATACACCTTTTATTCACTTGTCTTTTAAGTGTTTGCGGTTTTTCCCTGAAGATTATAGGAGTTGTCTGTCATTCTATTGATTTTGATGATATTATTGTTTCATTTCACTATACTGCATGTTATGCAGAATAAAAAAAATTCACAATCAGTTTCAAGAACCCTGTTTTGTACTTGGCAGGTCGCAACTTTCATTGTTCAGAAAATTCTCTTAGATGATGTGGGGTTGGATTACATGTGCACCACTGCAGAGCGTTTTTTCGCCGTTGGAAGAGTATTAAATAATATGGTCGCTGCACTTGCTGAACAGCCGTCATCCCGTCTCCTGAAGCATATAATACGCTGTTATCTTCGCTTGTCAGATAATCCAAGGTCGTTGTTACAATACATTTTGCGATCAACCATTGAACAGTATTGCTCGTCTCCTTGTTCGGATTAAATATGAAGTTCTTATTCAATGAATTTAATGATAACACAGGGCATGTGAAGCACTACGAAGCTGTCTACCAGATATGTTGAGAGATGCAACCTTCAGCGGCATCCTTCGTGTATGTTCTTGCAAACAATTTTCAACTGGCTCATCCATTTCAACGCTCTGATATTTGCAACAGGATTGCTATGGAAATAATACCAAGCCTTATTCTATCCTGGTCTGATAATCATATAATATATGTGCCTGTGTTGAATTTTTATGTTGATTTGTATTTCAGGAAGATGCAACAACAAGAAGATGGCTACAACAGTTACTGCTCAATGTAGGAGGAGGAAATCGGGTTGCTGCACTTCAGGCTGGGGGCGTGTTTGATCATCTGTTGGTTAATTAAATCGAAGCTCATCTTTCCAGTGCAAGCTTCTACCACTTCAAGGCGTCCGATGCCTTCCCAATAAAGTTATGTTACGTAGGCTTTTTTAGGTTGTGTATTTCATAAAGATGGTTAATCTCCCACTCGCCACGGAGTTATTTATATAATGTGTTATGGTTGTAGTAGGCAAGGTTATGTCCCGCTAGTTAAGAAACTTGGTCGTGTCCTACGTTGATTGTTTTGTGCAATGGGAAAGTGATCCTTGTGTAAGCCTTTCTTGTAGACCTGTACAAACTGATTATGATTTGGAACTCAGCAATGTTATACTCACGAGTCACCGTCCTGTGTACTTACGTTAAATGAAGTTCTCCAGCTACGTGTAAAGTTTCAACTTTCCGGAAATGTTTCCAAGATGCTTAGTTTGATGCATGACGGGAAAAAAAATTATAGAAAAAAAATGAGATGATATGTTTGATTGCAGTTAAAATTTAATAAAGAAACATTTTAAAAAGATTCCACTAAAGGAAAAATATTTTCCATTTGATTTCCAATTTCTATTTGACTTTCTTTCCCTTTCTTTTTCAAGGTGCTAACGTGAGGGTATGCAAAAATGTTCCATCCTGCATTTTCTATGGTTATTGAATTTGTTCATTGCAAATTTTCATAGGAGTACAATCTTCTTGCAGGTTGTTAAATGGCTCTTCAACCTGCATTTTCATTTGTTTGTAGAACTTCTCAAAGAACTCCTCTGCTCTGGTAAACAGTTCCATCTCGGTAATCCCCTCGACATCTTCTCCATCTTCATTGTCCGCTGTACCGGTTTCAGTGTCATCGACATTTTCCAATATGGTACTGGCCATCTATATCGCTGCTGATCCGTGAGTTATGTTATCGTAACCTATATCTGCAGTCTCATTGTAATTGTTATCATCAACTTCACTTGGGTAGTCCCACTTAACCTCCTCAACCACATTTTGTTGAACAGCAAGTGTGTCACTATCATAAATAGACTTGAAGAAAACTCTAAAAATGCCTGAATCTGCCCCAGTTGCGAAAGTAAGGAGACTGAATAATAAGTGGATATATGCAGGCCTTAACGATGATGCACACAGAAATAAGATGAAGAACAATGCAGTAGCAACCAAAGATACCGACATGACCCCCCCTTTTAGTTTCTGCATACTGATCGATAGTACGCTGATATTTTGAGAACTGAGTGATCGATATATATATATATATAGATATAGAGAGAGAGAGAGAGAGAAATAGCAACTGATTCTGGATCTGTGTAGCTCAAGTTGTTTCTTAGTTGCTTCTGCGGCTTGTGGTTTTTCAGCTTGAAGTTATTATTTTCAAGCATCTCTTTTTCAAGGATTCAAAATAGCAAGTGACAATTTAAAGAAGGGCATGCTAGTAAGAAAGGAGATGCAATTCAAGTCCAAGGATTCAAAATACTCAGTTGTAAGCGGATATGTTTACACCGGGCGTTGGGGCATACGCTATGTAAAATTCAGAAGACGGTATAAATATATTTTCTAAAGTTACAACACATGATACAACATCGTACATAACTAGTACGTGGGGAATGTTGGGTCTACATCATGCGCCCATGACTCGATTCCACCGATAATATCTCTTGCTTCTATGACACCCAGTTTGTGAAGCAACTGAACTGCTCGTTGTGAATCATTGCCTCTTCGACATACTACATACAAATGCTTACTTGAATCCGAGACATTAAATTCTTTCTTATTCAAGGCTGAAGATATCTCTCCTACCCGTTGTTCCATTTTTGAGAGAGGGATATTCAAAGCATTCGGAAGTGAAACTATGTTAAAATGGTGCTCTGGCCTCACATCGACTAAGACATGTGCCTCCCCTTGGGTGAACCTTTCTTTATACTCTTTAGCTGTGATCCTTGAGTCTGGTGCAAGCAAATTAAGCTTCGCAGGAGCCTGCGAGTGTCAAGAAACGCGAGGCATGTGGCCAAGTTAGCCTCTTTAATAGCAACTAAAAATAGTTAAGCAAAGAGATAGTAATAGTAGATGCTACTATTAGACGTACCACAGAGAGTGGAGTCGCAGTGAACTTCTCATAGTCAAAATCTTTAAACCGTTGATGAGTGAAAGCTGCATTTTCTCCACAAACCTCACAGTGCGATGACCTACCCCTAATTTTGACCTGTTTCACACCATTATACTATCAACAAATATAACCACCATCCAACAATGTAACTTAGGTAATTTATGATTTATCGTAAGTAAATGAGATGATCACCATCAAGAACTAAAATACTACGATTTGTTTTCTTTTAATCCTTCCAGACACAGAACTACAATTACAAGATTCCAAAACACCAAAAACAAACAAAGAAGCAAGATTACTAACAATGCGAGTTTTTGTTGAGAGTGAATCGAGCAATAGCATTCTTCCAGAAAGTGGTTCCCCAACCGAACTGGCTATCTTTATTGCTTCCAGGGCTTGAAGGCAACCAATTATACCAGGTACTGGAATGAGAAAAACAGTCCTGGGATAAGTATAACCAACTAAGTACTCAAACAAGTAGAGGATCAAACCTGGATCAAG
>JAWWMW010097358.1:0-11216 GCA_035048345.1 Echeveria elegans
ATGCTTATGTATTAAAGTTAGGATTTAAAAGAAGTGAGTATGACAGTTGTTTCTATTTTCATTCCATGGAAAATTGTCCTGTCTTTATTCTGCTGTATGTAGACGATATGCTGATAATATCTAAGTCTAAGAGTGTTATAGCTAAGCTTAAGTCTTTATTGAGTATAGCTTTTGATATGAAAGACCTAGGACCTGCTAGGAAAATATTAGGCATGTTTATTGAAAGAAACAGGGAAAAGCTAACTCTGAAGCTTCATCAGAAAGGGTATTTGGAAAAGGTAATCCAAAAATATGGTGAGTTAACAAACAAGGTAATTCCAGTCCCTCTTGCTTCTCATTTTATACTAGACAAAACTAAGTGTCCTGTTACTAGGAATGAGTTAGCAAAAATGCAAGAAATACCTTATTCAAATGTGTTAGGATCGCTCATGTATGCTATGATTGGCACTAGGCCAGATTTGTGCTTTGCTATGTCATTGCTTAGTAGATTTATGTCAAATCCGGGTTATGATCATTGGCTAGCTTTGAAGCATGTTTTAGCTTATGTTAAGTGTACATTGGACATATGATTGAATTATAGTAAGCGAGCAGATGAACAAAGTTTAATAGGATACGTTGATGCTGATTTCGCTGGTGATAGAGATGAAAGAATGTCTACCACTGCATATTTTTTCACAATAGGAACAAATTTAATTTCTTAGAAGTCACAATTGCAACCTTTAGTAGCATTGTCAAGTACTGAAAGTGAATATGTTCCAATAAGTGAGGCTGTTAAAGAATCAGAGTGGTTGTCAGGTTTTTTTAAGAGAAATTAACATGTGTGAAAGTATTCCTATAGTTTTTTCCGATAGCCAATCTGCTTTGATGCTTAGTAAAAATCCTGTGTATCATGAACGGTCTAAGCATATTGCTGTAAAGTTTCATTTTGTTAGAAACTTAGTTGCTGAGAAAGTGATAAAATAGTGTAAGATAGAAACTGGTTTAAATCCTGCGGATTTTGGAACTAAACTTGTGACTAACAGTAAGTTCAAGCTGTGCGTGGACTTACTTCATGTGGAGTAGTCTGTTTTGCAGGTAATGGGGCAGTGATAGCAGGAGTTCCACACTATGAACAATAGCTGAATGGGAAAGCTACAGTAAGGGAAAGCTACAGTAAATGAAGTCCAGCTTCAGGGTGAGACTTGTTGGGGAATCTGGACTGGACTGAGTAATGGAGCAGCCCAAGTGTTGAAGCCCAACTTGAGGTCACACAATTCACGTGACATGAGATGCAATCTCTGGCCGCCAGATTCAGAAGTGATCCAATGGAGAGAATATGCAGTGTATAAGGATCAGAGAATAGGGTTTCAGCACAACACGTTCATTCCTTTGTTGTTTCCGCCGCGTTTGTTCTTGAGAAAGTGATTTCCTCATCTCTGATTCATCTCTGTTCTTGAGTGATAGTGAGAAACAAGTTGAGAGTTTGTGGTGATCTAGTGGAGATCATCTTGTTCTCCTGTGGATTGTGTTCAGATCTGCTAGGTAGATAGTAGATCGGTTAAGTCATCGGCTTGTGGTGACCATAGACTCTGGTGTGACCGTGTTTTGAGGCGTTTCAGCATTGTTCATAGTGAAGAGGAGCCTGCTTGAGCCTACCGTGGATGTACGACGACGGATCGAAACGATCCTAAGGAACCACGTAAAAAAGTCTTTACCTTTCTGCATTTTCTTTAAGTTCTTGTTAAAGATTAGTGTAGATAGATAGTTCAGATTCATTCGATATAAGAATAGTAAGATTACAATTACTACTGCACTAGGAAAGTTACAACATATAGATCAAATCATAAACTTTTTACTTAAAAATAGTTAACCTCTAATCGAAGTTCTTCCCCACCATTTGAAAATCCAAGTACTCGAAGATCATTGTTTGAGGTTCTTAATGTTTGTAAATAATTTATTGATTTCCGTAAGAGTGTTCTGATGAACATTCTTTCATACACAATACAGGCGTTGCAACGAATATTAATGGGGACTGATGTGGTGAAAAATGTGAATAAGAACAATGCTTCTCATGATGTTCTATTTGAAGCACTTGCTCTTGTAAGTTGAGCCTTTACAGTCCGCATTTCAACCAGAACACACTGACAAAAAGAAAGTGAGTGCCAAGTAATATTCACATGTTTTTCTTTTCCTTTTTGGGCTTGCTCAGGTAATGCATCTTGATGCTGAAAAAGAGACGATGTCTTAGTGTGTAGCTTTGTTGGGAAAGTTTATTGCCGTTCGTTAACCCAACATCAGATATCTTGGCTTGGTAAAATTGGAACTACTGTTGTTTTGACACTTCTCTTCCATGCTTTCAGTGTTTCAAAACACACATGATTAATTTTCTATTCTAGAATGCCTAAACTTGGGTTGATGCCATTTCCTAACAGGAAAATATGACTAGGATGTTGATGGTGACAGATGTTCAGGACATTATCAAAAGACATCAATCCCAAATCATTACTTCTTTGAAAGATCCTGATATCAGGTTGATCACATCTCCAGTTGTGGCAAGCTGTATCATTTGGGCACTATTCAGCAAGTAATAAAGTTGGCTTTAATGACAAATTTCCATTTATTTGGTATATCCCATGGTTCACCATTTTATATTTGATCTTGCAGGTATGGGAGTTGCATATATATGGAAATACAGCAACGGACCGTTGAGTATTTTGCACTGAGTCAAAAAGGCGCAGCTTATATGGACATACTGGCAGAAATGCCGAAGTTCCCTGAACGTGAAGTATGCTTTTAATTTGAATATAATGTGACCTTGAAATGTATTTGGTGCATCTATTGTCTACATTTCGATTTGTTTAGCTGCTTCAGTATAGATAATAGAGGGTACATAGAAAACAACTTGGACTTGTGAAAGTGCCTGACTTCCGCTTCTCAGGCGACTCTTACTCTTACCCTTGAAAATGTTGTTCTCTGTGTTTCAAAGTTCAGGGATGCCAGTATCAGTTGTTGTGATAACTGAACATTATATTTCGCAGGATTCAGGTTCTCTCCAACCGAATGAGATTCTTAGTGATACAGATGATCAAACTGGCCCTTCACCAGACCTTCTTAGTGATTCGTTAAGTCCATTGGCAATTGAAGGCTCCCCTAGTAGTTCAACACATGAACAAACCACTGCCTCGGGAGTGGAGAGTGTTTCTAGTTTGGGGGGAGATGCATCCGCAATTGTGCCTGTTGATGCGCCAACCAGCTCCGATCAGGTACCCATTGAAACCAACATACGGAGTGATCACATCTCAGACATGAGGATACTATGACCATCCAGTTTATTAACACATTATACATGCATTTGACGTGCTCTTGTTGGAAACCTCCAATGCCGGTTTCATTATTAAAAAAAAAAAAACTTTGATACACCCTATTGAGCTTTCAGTTTATTACAGATATTATGGACATGGCTCTGGACTCGTATTTTGACCAACCTTGATTGCAGCCAATTGGAAATATTATTGCTGAAAAGTTTCTTCTGTTATGGCTTTTAAGGATAGTGGTGTCCTCTATGAGGATCCAAACATTCAGGGTTATGAGATCCTATTCTCTTTTACTGCATCCCTGTTCAAATGTTATTGAAGCTCATTCTTTGAATTGATTGTTTCTTTTGTAGATCGGTGTAAAAGCTGAATGGTATACGCCGATTCGTGCAATAAAAATGTTTCTCCACTAGTATCTGTTCAAGCTGTAATTTTGGCACCATCACATCTTAAAATAGAGAGAAATCTGCTGTGCCAGAAACAATTCCTCCACGACCGCAGGTGATTATGTATGGTTTTATCCATGATTGTTACGTTTTTTTTATGATGTTCCTATCTGTCTTTTTTTTTTTTTTTTAACAATGTGGGATCATTTTGAATGCTATGCACCTAGAGGTACAATGCCCCCACGAGTTTGTAAATCTACGCCCCAGAAGGGATGTTGCAGTTCTTGACTTCTCTTTATATGGCTGCAAGAAGGAAAAGGCTCCTAAGGGTTTAGTTGTGGTGCTTGTAAAGATAATCATGTCGAACTCGCCAGCCATTATAAGAATCCAGAGCAATGTAAAGATCCTTACTGACATTAACAGAGGGCTGTAGCAAGTTCATTTGTTAGGTTGAGAACTGTTTAACAATTTTTTTAATCAAACAATGATAATATAGTGGTTAATTTGAGCATCTTGCATTAGTGCATGGATATACAACTTAAATATTGCCTTGGTTTTACTTGTAATGAAATGAAAAAACATTATGAGCAGGTGAGAGGTGTCCGTTCACTGCCTCTCCAGGAACTTGCAAAATTATTATTATTTTCTTTCTTTTTTTTCTGTTCTCTTTTTTTTTTTTCATAAGGGGATCACAAGGTTTCACTCCTACCATCAATGAAAACTTACACGAGAACTTCCCATGAGACCACTTGCAAACTTATAAAATGACTTCCGACTGATGGTCTGCCTAGGACTTGTAAGTTGGTCTTATTTAAAAGTTTTTTCTTTCTTCATTTATAGTCCCACTGTAATTCTCTTACTTGTCTTAGTAAACAATGTTCCAGGATCCTAATCCTAATAATCACAACTTTCCACTCAGAGATTACAAGACCGATGTTGTGTTTGGTATGGATGTTTTTTTTCTCAATCGAGATAGTTTTGTTACACACCTCTCACACTCATTTTTGTTTGCACTTTTTTCCCCCCGATTTGAGGGTATTACAATCATCGCTAATAGAGCACATAACATATTACAAACATGCATAGCATATTACAATATATATCTCATAAACTCTATCTAAACTTCTTTGATACAATATATATCTCATCTATCTAAACTTCTTTGGTAGATATATATCTTGCGGACCGCATCGGACGCCTTTTACCAATGAAGATCAACATCACACCGATAAAGAGCCATGAATTTCATGAATCATGAACCTAAGAATTTCATGTCTGAACTCTTAACCAACAGGACATCACTCGTTGATTTGTTTGCACTTTTAAATGCAATAAAATGTATATAAGATTATATTGGACAGATGTGCTTATTTTGGTATATGTTAAGATAAGAATAGAAACTGACCCCGCAGACAGTACCCAGCTGCGCTTGAAAGTTGCCTCTGGTGACCTAACCTTATCGCTCGAGTAAGATCGATCCTAACCCTACAAGATGAACAGTCTAGATGACTCATGCAAAATTCTAAAAAAAAAAAAAATTCTATGTAGGCTGAAGGAATTCATCAAGGAACAACTTGCTCAGCATTCCAACAGCTCCAGCCTCTACTGCTAGACCTCCTGCCTCTGTACCTGGGCAACCCACTAGCCCAGAAGCTGCATTGACAGATCCCACAGATCCGATGGCAGTGCTGGCTGGCCTATTGTGATCGATGCATTCAGGATTTGTCGACCTTATCTTTTAAAAACAACTTATACTGTAAGGCCTGCCATTCCCCTTTGAGATTTAAATGTAACTGAAGTGTAACATCTATATATATATAATAGTTTAGCAATTCACTACCACACATATAGCAACGGTAAGTTTCGTCGCTAAAATTTTATTTTTCGTCGCTAAAGATCATAGGATAATAAAACAAAATAAGGATAAAGACAAAAAAAACTTCATTTGACAAAAATGTCCCTCCCCATATTTTCATTCACACCACATGTCATTCACACGTATTTGTTCCTATTATTTCGTATTTGGCCATATTTGTCCATATTTGTCCATATTTATTTGTATATGACTTTATTTAAATGTATGTAACCGTATATTTGACAAGTTTTAATTGTATTATCTGGGTTTCTGCCTTCTTAGACTGTATATTATACCGAGGATTTGAATATTTTTTAATCGTATTAACCGTACAATGTATTGACCAATTGACATTATTAAAAATATTTAACGCTATTTTAGTAACTTTTAATCATATATACCATATTTAATGTATTGGACCGAGTATTTGACTCATTATTTTACATATAGATTTTTCATTCGAGATGACGAGTTGTCACAAAATTTAAAAATAATAAAATGAAACTATATTCAAAAAATTAAAAAATATGTAGCATTAAAAAATTTCAATTACAAGAATAAAATTATAGAGAGAAACGTTGGAAATCTTTAATAAAATTGAATTAAAACATGGAAAAAATTCCCGTCGGAACGACGGGTCACCCACTAGTAATTAATGTTAAAAATTGGATTGCATGTTCTATGAATGTAGTGTTGTGAATTTCGTGAAAATGCATGGTGCATCTTATGGGCCTAAGTGTTTAATTTTATTTTTTTCGGCCTGCGTACCGATAAATTCCGGGTTGCGTACCAATATCTTTGATCATCTAAACACTCATTATTTCTGGTTTTCAAAGGTTGAAAACCTAGCTCAAATCTGAAACACACGAGAGAGAATTTTGTGAGACGAGTCTAGCCGTTATCAAGACATCCTTGCTTCGGATTTTGTGTGTGTGTGTGATAGTAGAGGGGAGTCATCTTTTAGCAGTCCCTACACGCTTATTTCGAGTCTTGATCAGCGTTCGAATCAAGAGGTTACTCATTCCATTCGAAAGAAGAAAGCTTGATCATCAAAGGTATGAAAACCGTAACCCTAAAACTGTTTCTATATTAATTGGTAGTTTCGATCTTGTAATGTTTTGTATGAAAATTCTTATTTTCTGCCATTGACATGATTTGATTAACTTCATACGAAACCCAACAGTTCTCACGTTAACGGTGGCTCTCACCGGGACCAGACTATATATTATGTGTTACCATAAGGAATAATCAATCAATTCAAATCATATCATTCGTATCACAGTCTTTCCTTATCAACCTATATTCCCAAGAAATCTCATCTGCTTGTATCGAATCTTAGTCACCAATATCATTAGATTATGATTATTAATTGAAGATGTTGTGATTATAGGTTTATAAATCAAGTATATATAGTAAAAGGTTCTAGAAGGACACTCAAATATTAGACGATGGGAGGACATCATCTTGACCATCTGGCGCACAATATAGTGATGAGTATAAAGCAAGTCAAACAAAATTTATAAATATTAGGGGTGACCTAGTGTCGACCCAAGGGACAGTGGGAAATTCAGGCTTATTGTGCTAAATTATCGACTAAACAATTCTTGAGTTTTGGGGGGTTCAAATTCAGGTTGAGTAACAAGTAGTGTCAAGAATCAATTCAGATAAAGTTGACTAGGGCATAACATCACCAAAGGTATTCATGAATTTCAATGAACAATTTATACAATAAAGTGGAATGAATCAAATGGTTAACTATACTTAACTCCATAGGATATCATTTTCAACGAGTTTACTTATGTTACTCCCAAATTAAAGGGCTTAGACCTAGTTTTGTACTTCATGAAGTTTCTCACACGGACTTCTCTGCCCCAGATCAAAGATTAAAAACTAGGCCAAGATCTAATTGCGTACTTAATGAAGGTTCCCACACGGACTTCCCTTCCCCGAATCAAAGATTAAAAATTAAGTTCTACTTAACTAGTTAGCAAACATCATATCATAAGCATAAGCTAAATAGTTATTTTAACAAAAAAAATATTAATCAAATATATGTAAAAAGTGTTCAATCATTCATAAGTAACCAGGGATTCGTTAGACCCTTGTCATCAAAACAACAACTCAGTCATCTCGAGTGAGGGACAATGCATGATTAAAATTGAAATGTAAAAAAAAGATTAAGTTTAGAAATGCTTAGTAAACATTGCAGGTCTTCAAGGTGTTGTAACTTCTTCTTCTTCACGGTCGACTGGTTTGCTCGGGCAGAACTTTGGAATAAACTGTAAGGAAACCAGTCGAGTAACTAAAATTAAATTTCTGGATTTGGTGACTCTTGCACCTAGTAGCTTTGCACCTTAGCTAAAGCACATAATTTTGGTGACTCTTGCACCTGGTAACTTTGCACGGGCTAAAACACAAGAATTCTCCTTCCCTTAGTTTCCTTTTTATAGTGGTACTGAAAGACCTTTGATTCCCTTTCATAATGGTGAAATTCCATACCCTTCAATACTACCCTTCCATTGAATTCCTTCCATAAAGCTTCAATACTCTTGGCATCTTGACATAAATCCTCCATTGAAGCTCCTTTATGGTTGAGTTAATGGGTCCTTTGAATCTCTTAAGTTTTTTTTTGGTCGAGTAGCTTTCTTGGTCGAGTACCTATTCCATTCGGTCGAGTAAGACCTTTCCTCGATCGAGTTAATGCTCTCTGTCCACGTTTACTGTGACGACTTGGTCGAGTAGCCTCTTACTCAGTCGAGTTGGTTCCCTCTGTTTTCTTTGTCATTGAGTCACTTGATCGAGTTACTCCTTTACTCGGTCGAGTAAGTAGCCTCTGTTTATTCAATGCATTCTGGCTTGGAAGAGTAAACTTTAGTTCGGTTGAGTGTACTCTCTTTTCAGCTCTAGTCGGTCAAGCAACTTTTAGCTTGACCGAGTTTGACCTTTAAACCAGTCCATTCACTGTGACTTTTTCGTTGACTGATCACAACTCGACCATAACCTTCCGTTTTTGCTCTCTTTCTCCTCATATTTGCTCTGTTTTGCATTCGACCTTCAAATTATCAGAAAGTATATTTTATACCTGAAATAACAATATGAGTATAGAATTCAACCAATTTTATATATAAATGTAAATAATGTAAGCAAATAAGTGTCTAAATATGAGACCAATTTAACACCGAGTAAATATCTCACACTTAAGGCTTGTTCGTCCCGAATAATCTCACTCTAAATATACTAAAAATAATAAAATCTACTCCTAACTCACATTCGTAAGAATCACGAATGCATTTAGCGTATACACTAAGCCTTTTAACCCGTGACTATCTTAGTGGGTGAGTTATAGTCTTTTGAGAGTTTCAGAAAAAGGAATACTCACAAATCCTAGCATAGCGATTCATCCATTAAAAATTAAATCCTTTTAATAGTTTCCTGAGCAAGCCATTTCATGTCAACACGCTCAACTATATCAAAGTATCGCTAATTATTCTTGTTATGAAAGACTTCGGAAATCACACAAATCATATCAAAAATATGAAAAAATTGTTTACTAAGTTTGAAATTATTTTTTGTACGTCTCTGAATTTTCAAGAAATTTTTTAATATATTTTTTATTTTTTAATATAAATGTTTTACAAAACTTGAATTTTCCATAATATTTCATGTAAACAATTAATAAAAAACTATAAAAATTAAAAATTCTATTAAAATTAAGAGACGTTCAAAATAATAATGGGAATAATGTCATTTAAATCTCCAACTTTTCAGTTTTGCCTATTTAAATCCCCAACTCAGTTTTGCCCATTTAAATCTTCAACTTCTTAGTTGACTTTCAAAAAAATCTTAAGTTTATGTTAACTTTGCCATTATAGGCCTAAATTCTAACTCCTAAATGCTCACTTGATGCCTATAGTGGCAAAGTCAACATAAACTTAATATTTTTTGAAAGTCAACTACAAAGTTGATGATTTAAATGGGCAAAACTGAGTTGAGGATTTAAATGAGAAAAATTGAGAAGTTGGAGATTTAAATGACGTTCAATTTTTTTTTAGTTAAATGGGAATAATTTTTTAGTAGTTTTCAATTATTATTTTTTTTGAAAGTCAACTACTAAACAATTTTTTTATTTTTTTGGTAAAATTTTGTGCTAAATTTTGATAAAAAAATAAAAATAAAAATTATACAAAAAAATTATTAAGGCATATTTTTTTGGTTAAATATGACACTAAATGGGTGACTTTTTAATATTTAGTTTTTGAAGTTTTGAATGTTTTTTTGAATATTTTGAGTTTTTTTGTTATTTTTTATGAATTGTTTTGAACAAATGGGTGTTTTTAAATTGCTGATGGGTGGGTTTTTACAAGATTTTAGTAATGGGTGGTTTTCGGTAAAAACTATTTTAATGGGTGTGTCTGAGTGGTATCGTGTTTTACGGGTGACTTTTCGAAAAACCTGTATTTTATGCGTGGTTTCCGGTAATTAACCCTTTTAATATATGTGTTTGACTCAACTTAGGCATGCTTAGTAAACATTTCAACGTATTTTCAATAGACATGGTAGGATGAATGCAATTTTTATATACTGCATGTTTCTATTATGCAAACAAGATGTTATCAAATGAAAATTCATGCATAATACCCATCACCCCCACACATAAAATTTGCTTATTCCCTAAGCAATTCTATGAAAAATAAAAAGTTGGGGAATAGAGGGACACTTCATGCGCTTTCTTTCCCTTGTTGCTTCAAAAATCTGCTTATAATAGATTATCTCTAAAACATCACGAACGGACTGGTTAGTAAATGGCGCACAAAGTTAATTTTTAGAGAAAGTAAAAATTTCAGTTTATGTTACTCGACGAAACGGTCGAGTCAATCCGGTCGAGTTGATTGGCAGTTTGATTGGTCTAGTAAAGTTTTACTCGATCAAAATTTCAACCATCCTTTCGCTTAATTGTTCAAAAATCATAAGAGTTAATACCGTAGAACAAACATAAATAGATAAGATAGTTAGACAAATAAAAGTTAAAGCATGGAAGCATTAAGATGCCTAGTCATCTTTACATTTTAAGATCGAATCTAAATGCTTATAAGGTTATTCTAACTGTCCAAATCCTTTTTCAATTCTTGATGGGAAATCCGCTCATAGACTCTACGAATGTCAAGCAGTCAAATAGGGAACTCCTCCCTCATCTACGACATGGTGATGGCTCAAGCGCCCCACATCAAGCTATCAACCGACAGACTTTCCAGGGATTTGAAGAAGTTCAGTATTGATCACAAGCTCTTTGTGGGAGAACATCTGCTGGACATCGAGCGTCTATCTGCATTCAAAGCTAAAGTCAAAAATGAAGGTCCACCTACAACTCAGCTCACTCCACTGCCGTTCCCAAGTATACATGGAGTGCCCCCTTCCTCAGCATATGGAAAGCTGTCCAAGACTCTCCAGGCCCGAGTCATTGATCATTCTGAAGCTCACTTGGCATATCTCAATGAAGAAAGAAAGAAAACTATCGACTTGTTCAAGGAACTCCGATACTCGAAAGAATCGGATGAAAAAGAAAAATCAGACTAGAAACCATCCTACATGAGTTGTAGTTATTTCTTAATTGTCCTAGTCTGTATTAGTTAGCTCCTAAAATCAAAATCCAAACTTTTGTTTCCTTGTCGCATTTTGTCAAAA
>JAWWMW010097368.1:0-11215 GCA_035048345.1 Echeveria elegans
AACAAAGCCAGGTTGCGTTGGATGATAAGGCAGTCAAAACTGTCACGTACTTTCCTGTGGCTGTCTCTGATACTACGAGGGACTCCTTGCCAGGACATTTTTCTTCCGTTGCCTCCAACCTCCAGACTGTAACTGTATCGTTTTGCCTCATTATCATCGCCCATAAATCGCAAGAACGCAGTGTAGACAGGTGATGCACCGAGTTGAAAGGCTTCGAAATGCAAGCAAAAATATTGACCAAAGCAGCTGAACACCTGGCACACAAATCCAAAGAGGGTCAATCTCATGCAAGCGGCATCAACATGATGCAAAATTCAATTATACTAAAATAAAACTTTCAACAGCTTTGCAGTAAGCTACCGTCCAAAGATAACGATTATAATAAGCACAGGTCATTAGCCTGCTAGGAGTAGCTCACCGTTAACATCCATGTGGCATTTTCAACTTCATTTGGATTAGACTTTACATATCGATGATTGAAAGTGCTGCCGCTATGCATGTCCACTTTATGGTCATCTTTTAAATGGGAAACGAGATACGGAATATCACCAACAACTGAACATTCTGATCCAGCATAAGGACAGTTGTAAGGCCTATGAGGGCACAGTGTTTCATGTTTGAACTTGCTGTAGTAAGGATAGATCCCAATGCACCCATAGCTCTGATATTTACAAGGAACTTCCAGAGATGCGGCTATTTTCTCTAAAGCCAAGCATCGAATATTGCCAAGTTCATGCCTGCAGGTGGGGCACCTGTTGTGCACTCTAGGTTTGCAACTTGAACAAATGGTATGCCCATTCAGACACTGAAAAAGACAATTTAGAGGTCAATGAACAAAGCTTGATAAGATAAGTAGTAGGGAACAGCTATAAAAACTGAAACAACACAAGGATACTTAGCTAACCAAATATGCAGGAAATTGTACCATGGCGACATACAATTAACATCTATCTAACAGGGAAGACACATAACATAAGCAAATGCCGCAATAATTTTAATTAAATGACAGAATTGTTCTAGCCCTGGTTTCCATAAGAATGCCTGCGGACAAAAGAAAGACACATATAAAGGCAATACATGCTGAAAATTTAAAACTCATGGATTAGAGCTGGTCCAGCAGAAATACATTTTATGTTATATGAAAAGGCCAGAAAATTTTAGCTGAATGCGATCTTGTGACTTTTGTAAGATTATATGGCAAAAATGTGAATACTACTATTTAGTCCGGAAAGTAAGCTGTGTCATAAGAATACCTGGTGAATGGGAGGAAACATTGAATTTAAGCACACTGGACATTCCAATAGTTCACGAACACTGGTAGATGCAGTGGTATTAAGTTTAAATACACTTTGGGCAGAATCATTCAGTTCTTTGCACACTTCAAACGGCTCATCAGTCTCAGTAAGACGGAGAGTCTCTGAGTTGCTCCGCACGTCAACCAGTAATGGTTTGCCAGATGACATTCTAATCATGCCCTAAAGCTGCTCTTCCACAAAAGTACAAAGATCAGCAAACACATCGTGGAACATAGTGACAGATGAACCCATGAACTAATTAAAAGAAAAAGACCAATAATGTCGGAGAAAACCCCGTGACATTATATAAAATTTTCAGTTGACTTGGAATTCAGAAATAATAAGGAGCCACCCCAGTTTTCTTGACCCATTCAACACATTGTCACTATAAGTATTTACAACCACCACAGCAAGTCAATTAAAAAAATGGCTAAGAGAGGAAACTAAATAACCACGGCATCTGAGAGCCATGTTTACTAATCCTTGTTCTTCTTTACGATGTTGTCATTGTCAGGCGCTAAAACAGATTGAAAGACAACTATTAAAGAAGCAGAAATGTTCCTTTGCAACAGTAAGACAAAGCCAAAAAACATTGGGACATCTTTATTTCCGATCATTAAAATTCTTGATCTCCATATCCACCATAATCATGAGAATGAATTTAAATTTTTAACCATTTTCCAATGAGTATAACAATCCGTACCAACAACACATATATAATCCACCCAATCAGGTTACAAAGAACACAACTTTCGCAACATTATGATGTATACACTCATGTCAGACACAACTAACAGACCTGCATCTCTTCTCCGTTGTATGGGAAACCATATCCAACTTAAAAGCAACCCATCCCGAACCAAATTTATTGCCAATAACAACTACAACCAAATCAATGGATTAAAAGTTCAATTTTCCAAATCACTAATGCAGAAGATATTCTTTTCAACGGAAACACTCACCCTAAAATTCATAAAACATAATCTTAAGAAATAAATTTAAAAGCTTGAAGGAAGCCAAATCAATCAATCTCAAAACAAAAAAACAAAAAAAACCGCACATAGACTGATTGACAATAACAACAACAACAACAGATCCAACATATCAGATGCGTAATTCAACAGAATCGACTGTGCCAATTCATAATTCAAATTCAAAGATGAATAAACATTTTTCGCAAATTAAAAAAAAACAACGCCGTCCGTCCAGATTCAGAAACAATTACCTGAAACAGGTGAAGAACGGGGGGGTGGAAGGTGAAGATGAAAAGTGAAATAAAGAAACGAGGATGATGAGAGAAAGGTGAGCGAAGGCTGTGAGATTTCAAATAAAAGCCTTTCTCTGCAAAAAGACACCTCCCACACACAACACCCAATAGAATTAACGATGCGAGATGTCCGAATTATTATTAGATTAGACGCGATGTATGACGACCAAAATCAAAACCGTCCGCAGTTTCAAATGTCCATTTCGAAAACTATTTTTGAAATGCTCCGGACGGAGGAATTCTATTGTCAAGGACACGTTAAAAATATTGCAAATATTCACTCATGAAGTTTTTATGATTTATTGTTTTTATTATCACGCGCTAGTTTTCACTTTCCTTATTCTTTTTTCTAACTTGTGATTCGACTAAATCGAATTCTTTAAAGATGATCGACACTCTACATTAATCAGCCCTTATTATTTCATGGTGTTTAAGGTTACATCATTCGCGAATTGGATTATGGTCGTGTGGTTGGCACAATGGACATAAATTCAAGAGGTCACAAGTTCAATTCCGGAAGCAGCATAATTCTCCTCACATTATGCGAAGGAATTTCTTCATTAGTCCTACATATATGTGAGTGTGTTCTTTCTTCATCGCAGGAAGTATGGTGTTTGCTTAGGATGTCGAGTAGGGGTGGCAAGGGGCAGGGCGGCATGTCTGATGCCGATTGCGACATGCCGAGTGATCAATTTGAATGATGTAACTTTTTTTGATAAATGGATACAGTTTCAAATAAGAATAAGAACTGATTTTTCAGTAACATCAGCGATTTTACTCGGCAAAGAACCCGATAATGCATTAAAACTCAAGTCCAAGCGACCAACTTTTCAGAAACAAGAGGTGCTGTGAAATTGTATAGTTGAGCAAATTGTGAGACAAGTTCAAATATCTCAACCCTTGAAGAAACGAAATACAGGTCAGAACTTCTCCAACTATAGAATTCCCACTCAAGTCCAACACCTAGAGAGACTACTTGGAAGCAGACAAACATGGCAAAGAGCCTGATAACTTATTGGACAGCAAATTCAGATGATGAACTAAGGAACTTTGAAAATCATAAACATGACCAGTGAAAAGACTGTCCTCAAGAATAATATCCTTGAGGACCTGGAATACAATAAACTCGACGAAATTTTCCCGACAAACGAGCAGAGGCTAAAATCAATCTTGTGGAGCGCCGAGCTGAAATTGCCAATCCAAAAGGGAATGGGACCGGTCAAGTCCCCATTTTCATCGAAACTGAGCTCGGTCAAGCTAGTGAGGTTGCGGAATGCTGAAGGAACATGTCCAGTGAGCCTATACCTACCCAAATCAAGCGGGCGGAGATATCACAAATTCGCGAGACAAGGAGGAATGGAAACATAAAAGGCATTTCCAGACAAGACCAAATTGAGCATAAAGGAAATTGAACACAAGGAAGAATGAAGTAGACGAGGTTGAGTGAAGTAAGGTTGAGAGTGAGGTGCCCTGCCCCGCGACAGGTTGTAATTTATTCGACCTGCCCTGCCCTATTTGCCTTGCGGTCCAAATTGAGCGGGTCCAATTGCCACCCTAATGTCAAGTTCCTGATGTACCGCCTGAGAGTACTGCTCGTTGTTAGAAGACATGGATGTCATGCGCTAGTGGAGGAGCCGCTTGAAGGCCTGAGCTACAGATAAATATATATGTACTTGATATTAGATTCCTAAAATAGGATGGTCATGTACTATCTGTATCCATTTATCAAAAAAAGTTGCATCATTCAAATTGATCACTCTCAAAGAACTTAGATTTCAAACGTTGTTGTGAGTAGAAAATTGCGGCCAGTTGGATAGTATAATAATAGAGTTAATACTAAGGAACCACCTTTATGATTCAGGTTTTTTAGGGAACCATCCTTATGAATTAAGTTTTCTTTGACACACTCATATGATCATTGTTTTTTTCGAAAGTCACCCCTTTCAACTTAAGCGATGAATTGAACTACACCGAGGTGCACAAAATTGAGTTTTAGTGTAGATATATCGTCATCACCATATTTCACCTAAGAAAAATGAGTTTCAGTGCAATTAAATTGATTGTATAATTTGGATGTGGGTGGCTTCCATAAACATAACCGATCTTATGGGTGGCTTCTAGAAACATAAATGATCTTATGGGTGATTTTATGAAAGAGTTGGTGGCTTTCAGGAAAAACAATGATCATATGAGTGTGTCAATTAAAATTAAATTCATAAGGGTGGTTTCTTAAAAAAATCTGAATCATAAGGGTGGTTCCTTAATATTAACTCATAATAATAATACATCGTCCCAAAGTTGCGTCATTTAGGGTTCACTTACCAACATAACCCACTTTTTCATGCAATAGCCCCAGTTATTCACATGTATTTGATTGGTTATGACAATTAATGATTATCACACTTTATAAATATGATGATTAATTTGTTTTGCAGTGTTTAGCATATTGAATAGTTCGAGGTTGTTCAAACGTTCCCATGAATTCCCATTAAAATGTAATTTCCTAAAATCAAGAAACCTCAATTCCATTATCCGTATGTATATATATACTAGCTACGCTCTCGTCGTCCCGACGTGAATTTTTTCCGTATTTTCATCCGATTCTCCCTAAGTGTTAAATGTTTTCTGCATAATTATTTATTTTAATATTTATTTTTTAAAATTTTTACTTTTTATTTTATACAATTGTTGCTTTTATTTTTTCCGTATCTTCACTAGATTACTTTTCTATTTTTTTATTTTTTTCGTATTATTTTATGGTATTTGAAGTTTGGGACTTCAAGTATGAGCTTATGAAGTTTAATGAATAGTGGATAGTATAGTCTTTTATTTGTTTAATGAAGGGTAATTTTGTCATTTTATGTTTGGTTTTACATCCTTTTTCCTATTCTTTTATGAGAATAGATTATGGGAAGGTTCATAAAAAAAGTCTTATTCATCAGATATATTTTAATTTCAGCAACATTGAAACTATGAATTTTTAATTCTTCAAAACTATAGTAAACATGACGATCAATCAAAATGCAACGTCTTATTCCTGTACGCAGTAAACTCTTATTCAGACTGTAAATGGTCATGTACGTCCACCATTTTCTCCATTGGATGATCAACCAGGCCCTCTCATCAGTACATACGGTGGAGGTGCTGAGGAAGGAGATGAGAGTATTCGGTAGATAAAAAAGAAAGGCCGGATTCGAGCAGAAAGGATACAAATGTTTGCTTCACCCTTTGACTATGCTATTTCGCTTCCACAACAGTGTCTGTCCCTAAACATTTTGTAATTTAGGGTCTGTTCTTTTGACATGAACTGAAACTGAACATAAATTTTAAAATTAATTAGTTAATTACATTTGCATATTATTTTTAATTTTAAAAAATAATTTTGACAATAGTGAATGCGTCTTAAGCTTGTCTCATAGTTTCAAGTCTTATTACACTTTTAAAATAATTTTAAAAATAGTAAATGTTTACCTACTGAACTGAATTTAAATTAAATTAATGTCAAAAAAACATACCCTTAGCCCTCTATGCAACTCCAGGCCGACTGCTTCTTCCAATGCTTATTAACCAAATTCCTGAATGCTTCCACCTCGTCCCACTTCTCCCCACAAACGTTATCTCCCTCTAGTTGCAGAAGCCTCTGTGCAGCACTTTTAGTCATCCATGAACTCTAGAAGCTGAAAAGCAACGCACCCCACATCCTACAATCAGGATAAACCACCATTTTCAAAATAATCAAAAGCGCCTCTTTTAGATTTCCTGATCTGCCAATCATATCCACCAAACATGTGTAATGCTCCAGTTCAGGCACTATGCGGTGTTTCAATCTCACGAAGTAAAAGGCTTCACAGCCTTCTAGATAATAGTTTGCAATTGCTACTGCTCCATCTATGGGACCCGAAAGCTTCACGCTCCTCGTAACGCCGTTTTGATGTATTAACGTTCCAAAAGCGACCATAGTGACTGCTGACATCTCGTAATCAATCCCACATGTTCGAAATTTGCTGAGAATCACATATTCTGGATTCAGAAGAGAGGGGAGGCTTTTCCTCCACCCCTGGGAAAAGGACGGCAGCAGTGGCTAGTTTTCAGAAGAGAGTTTTCCACAGAAGCTGTTTTCCGTGTTTCAATCAAGTTTGATTCTATTCCGTGTTGGGTTGAAGCCCGAAACAATGGGGCAAACCCAATAAAATTGAAACCCTATACAGAAATTCTAATT
Source organism: Echeveria elegans (assembly GCA_035048345.1). NCBI lineage: Eukaryota > Viridiplantae > Streptophyta > Magnoliopsida > Saxifragales > Crassulaceae > Echeveria > Echeveria elegans. The sequence continues at coordinate 6,782 of JAWWMW010097368.1, forward strand.
TCTGCTACTATAAATACAGTACTGTGTTACGACTGAAAAGCTAATAAAAATTCTTCCTATTTGTCCGTGGACGTAAGTTACAAGAGGTAACTAAACCACGCTAAATTTCTTGTGTTCGTGTTCGTTTATTTTCTGTTGGTTGATTTCCTGATTGTGTGTGTGTCGATTTCCGCATGCGTGTGAGGGCGTTATTCCCAACAAGTGGTATGAAGAGCCCACGGAAACACACGAGATATCCGAATTAGTAGAAAAAATCAGAAAAGTCACCGTGTGATTAGTAGCCATTGACCGTCGCAGCCAATCGCAGAGCCGTCGCCATCCGTCGCTGAGCCCGTGCCGTCCGAAGCCGTCTGCCATCGCCGGAGGGAGTGGTAGAGATAGGTGAACAGTGGGCTAGGATTTTGGTGTTAGGCCAGACTGTGCAATTGGGTCGTGTGTGCCCAATTCGTTTTGACAAGTGGGCTGCTGTGATTTTTTGGGCCGTGTGTCTTTATTTGGTGTTACTAATTTGTGTCCTAGATTATCTTTCTTGTAGTTATTTCTGACGTGAAATCAGTTGTGTCGTGTATCTCGTTTGTCAATTAAAATTGCTCAAGACGGGAAGTTCCGAATTGAGAAATTCATTGGTACAAATTTCAGTTGGTGGAAAATGCAAATTGAGGATTTTCTCATTCATAAAGATTTGGACGTGGTTTTTGGTGACAAACCGGAGAACTTGTCTGATGCAGAGTGGACAAGATTGGATCGGAAAGCAGTGTCTGTGATCTGACTCTCGTTGACTAAGAATGTTGCGTTCAACATTCTGAAGGAGACGACAGCGAAAGGTATAATGGAAGCGCTGTCAAATATGTACGAGAAGCCATCTGCAGCAAACAAGGTTTTCTTGATTAGAGAACTGGTGAACACAAATATGAGTGAAGACAGTTCAGTTACGGAGCATGTCAATAAGTTGAATTCGATCTTAGCTGGACATTAATTTTCAGCCGTATTGTTATATTCATTATCGTAAAATAGCATTGTTTTAAAGTTGTATAAACAGATCAATAGACTGTTCTTAATTAACGCGAGACAGAAATCACGTTAGCATTTACTAGCTTTATAGCTGTTGTGATAAAGATGGAGACAAGCATCATCTTCATTTGATCGGAATGAAGAAAAAGACATCATCTACTTAAAGATCGAATCATACTGTTCAATAGGGTTGATCCTAGCGGCAAACTCCTCAACGTCTAACGGTTGACGCTTGACGGCTGATTCTCAGATACAAATCATTCCCACACGCTTTGAAGAAGCTGGGCTAAGGCCCAACTCCTCTGCAGCCCGATACCAATGTCATTACGGCCGTCGCTAAAAGCCACACAAGCAAATAAGAAAAGGAAAACTCTATCGCCGTAGGAAAATCTTCGCTTCGCATCGAATCGGAAGCGACCGGCTCCGATCCCCCGTTCGTGAATCACCGATATCCCGATCACCAATTCATCGATATTATCTGAATTTTTCCAGGTATTTAGACCGTGGATCCTATTGGTACATCGTCTGTTAAGTTCAATTCGTTAGCAATTAGGGCTTTTACATATATAGGAATAATTTGATGCTCAATTGGTCAAATATGGGTTTAATGATCGACCGAGGAGGATCGGAGTGGATCTCGGTCGATTTCCGCTTTATAATTAAAATAATTAAATTAATTAGGGTTTGGTTGTGGCTATGGTTGGCTAAAATGTATTGGAAGCTTTTGTTTGGCAAACAGAGATTTCCTGAAAACTGTGGTTGTGTGGCTTTGGATGATTTGAGATGGAGAGCTCATCTGATAATAAAAGGAAATTTACCATGAGTGCGCAATCTGGGAAACTGGCGTTTAGCTTGAAGCCTAAATCCAAACTGATTGCGCCGCCTGTTAAGTTTGGTGGTGATGATGAGGAGGATGAAGTAGAGGTTGGGAGTTCGATTGATAGATCTGCTAAGAAGCAGAAAGGAACACATTCTACCGTGTTGGAGCAACCGTTGAAGTCGGCTGATGTTGGTAATGGTTGCATCTGCAATTTTATGAGTCTTTGCTTTGTTATTTCGAGCTACTTATATGTCTAGATGTGTAGAAAATTAAATTCACTGATCAGTTGATATTGAATCTTTAGAAGCAGATGCTATTTTCATTCACGCACATCTGAAAATAAGTATGGTTTGTAATCCTTTTAGTTGTTGCTAATAGCAATATCAAGAGTGTTTATCTCCATCTTACGCATCTTGATACCAGTGCCGATGACTTTTTATCTGATTCCATAGGCGATGATGATACAGTACATGCAAATTGGATCCTTAATTTTGTTAACTTTTTCTCATTGTGAAACCAATATACTAGTACTGTTTCCCCACAAAAGTCTTGGGAGTGAAAGCAGCACATTCTTGAATTTTTGTTGTATCTCGTGAATGCAGCTTATATCTTACGACCTTATCAATATCCTGGGAAAGAGACGTCCATTTGGAAATTATACTCGCCTGATACGAGTAATTTGCATTCTCTTGTTCATGCTCTTGGTTTTAATCAAATCTTTAAGTGAAATGCAGCCCCTTCTGCCCCAAGCGATCCTACTGTTAAGAAAGTTGCAGACAAACTAGCTAGTTTTGTAGCTAAGAATGGCAGGCAGTTTGAGAATGTTACTCGCCAAAAGAATCCGGGAGATACTCCTTTCAAGTAAGTTAACATTGGTATTGTTCGGACTATGGCTATTGTATTTGCAATGCATATTAATTTTATATGTGAAAGGGCAGTTTGGTATTAGGTGTATATTCTATAGCCTGTTCATGATTGATGATGCGCAAAACATGTGTGTGTGTGTGTGTGTGAGCTGATGATGCATGTCTATGTCACATGGAACTGATGGCCACTTTGACTAACTGAATTGCTCCCTTTCAGCTTCATTCCACGACCATATTAAATGTTTGAATTTTGTCCCATCAATAAGTCTATGTCATACTTTATCATGACATCTATGTATTTTTTAACTTTTAAAGGAAGAGCTGAGGCAGATAATTTCATTAAGCTAATCTAATGTTGTGTTCCACTCTGGCAGGTTCTTATTTGATGAGAGCTGTGCTGATTATAAGTACTATGAGTATAGACTCAATGAAGAAGAGAGAGCGCTGTCACGGACATCTCATTCAGGTCAGTGATTTTTTCATGGTGCTGTATATATTGAACTCTGGTTGGTGCTTTCTTTGTTAATTCAAATGTGAGCCGTACGCGTGAAGTATATGATTGCCTGTGCTGGTTTCTACTGACTGGACATTTACCTAGTGCATTTGATGAGTTATGCACTCCTTGTTACTGAAGGTGCTGTTAGTGTCTAATAGTTTTTTTTCCTAAACAAACATTTTTATGCAGGATCCACGAACAAAATGGAACAGGCAGCTGATGCTTATCAAAGCACACGTCAGCAGAAGGCTAATTATCAGATCCCTGCTTCAGCATTGTATGAGCCTACTAATTCTGTGGCCCCAGGTAGAAAATTGTCGCACTTATAACATCTTGAGTAATCTATTTTAACTTGGGTTGTTTTAGAGTATATATATTATATATACATTTCTAGTACATGTCGAGAAAATCATTTTTGAACTTTTTAAACTTATGAGTAAAAGTTTAATTTATCAAGGGACAAAAGGACACAATTAGTTTCGATAAGATTTCTCCTGTTTGTATGTATCTGCGCGGGGCTTCAGAAATCTGTAGCTCATAATCAGTAGAAAATAGTCATCTACCTCAAAGATCATGGTTCCCTGCAGATTCTCCACTAGTCGGTCACACTTTTCATTTAATTATAGCATAAGTACTATCGTGGTTCATTTTTTATATCAAGTGCCATAGAAACAGATTAAGTCAGGATACATTTCTCTTGTTAGTCAAATTTATCTATTTTGAGCAAAAAATTAGTTCATAATCCGCAGAAAATAGTTATCTCCCTCAACGATCATGGTTTAGCGCAGATTCTCCACTAATCTGTCACACTCAGTATTACTCTATGCAAATACTATTACGTGCAAGTTACCTGTGGAAAATTCTTTCAGCAGCCCATAGCGGTTATTTGCTGTGACTGTGATTTAACCTTTTATATTTATTTGCTGGTGTGTCAGTTGCCCCATCAAGTTCAGATCCAGTCGCAATGATGGAATTTTATATGAAGAAAGCTGCTCAAGAAGAGAAGAGGAAACAACCAAAGCAATCCAAGGATGAAATGCCTCCACCTGCTTCTCTTCAAGGTGAGGGCTATTATAAAGAGTGAAATGTGTTCAGTCTGTAAAATATTGTTGGTTTTAATATGCACAAATTATTGATGTGGAACTCTTTGGCATAGCAATGTCTGATAAGAAAGGTCACCACATGGGTGATTACATCCCGCCTGAAGAGCTTGAGAAGTTCATGTCTGCGTGCAATGATGC
>JAWWMW010097387.1:0-11215 GCA_035048345.1 Echeveria elegans
CCAGGTTCAATTCAGACATAAAAAACTACTATTAAAGTATACTAGTTGATAAAAAAAATCAATTCACAGCAGGGTAACGGTTCAATGTCGAAAAAGGCAGGTTTCTGGAAATCGAAAGTTGTAATCTTGATGCAAAAGTAGACAAAATCAAATCAAATAAGGTAGGAGAAAGTTACCAGTTGAGTGAAGCTGTGTTGGCGGATGTAGACTTTAAAGAATTCAGGAAGGCTATGATCATGATCGTCAGTTTCCAGCTCCATGGTCTGATTTTCTGATATAAAGAATACAGAGGAGCAGAGCAGAACGATCGCGCGTAATTAGGGTTTGTTTTATCTGTGATTATTATATATACTTGTCTCTCTCTATGCGTCTTTCTATATTTCTTTTTTCTTTTCTTTTTAGAAACCCAAGCGATTTCGTAGGCATTATTAAAGCTGCTGAACTACTCGTTTAGCGTGGAGAAAGCCCACCAGTTATTGCAACTCTTGCTTAACAGTTGTCTGAATACGATCTCTTCGACTTCTAACCATTCGTTTCTGGCACATTGTCTCATCATATATGAAATCGACCAATGAGGTTTGTATTACATGTATCCACTCATTAGCAGCGAAACACAAGTCTGTTCCATTCGTCAACCAGGCGAAGTATCACCATTTCTCCTCTTCAGCTCAGCTGGACCAGATATTCTCTGTCCTACAGATACAAATCAACAATTTATCACTTCACGATGAACTATTAAAAAAAAAACATTGAATCAAATGTATGGATAGCCGTCTAAGGTTGGCAGTACTTGTTACCACTTACCATATGGTGGGAGCTGTGGAGTGTGACGTAGACATCATCATCAAAGTCCACATCCATCTTTTTCTCTGAAAAATTAAATTTTGGGTTATTGTCAGCAGCTCAACTGAAAGTGTAGGGTTTTTGCGATGGACTTCACAAATTGAGAGAAGAGACGAGTGTTTCATAAGTCATAAATATCTGCCACTCGTACGGATGACATTGACTATTGTAAAACCACCTGACAAATGTTTGGCTTTGGCATGACATTGTACGTATAGTACAGTACAAAACAAAAATTGTATTACCGAGGCAGTCACGAAATTCAACATCTTTTGTTTCCCTTATTTGAATTATTGAAGACAAGTGGTCAGCTGATGAGAATGGGGCGCAACATACTACTCATCGCATTCATTATATTAATCGAAAGAATATATTTTTAATAATTATTAAAATATGATTAAATATGCTCACCCGTCGTCCCGTATATAGAATTTATCCGGTCAAATACAGTTAACAATTGATCAAATGCGGTCAATAATTGGTCCTAATACGATAAAATATGAAATTAATATCATGATTTGTAACAAGTGATAGAAGACGGAACAATTTGTTGTGGGTGGATATAAGACAAAATAGATTTGAAGTAACTGAAGCCCTACATTTTGGGGTTTAGTTAGCATCAAGTGAATTGAACTGAAACAGAAAAATAGTGTCCCCAGAATCAGATCGTTCTCAAGCTTAGAGTCTTTACTCTTTAGTTTAAAATTTTTGAATAACAGCAAAGTGCCAATAGAGTCAGAATTTTATGGGACATTTTATAGCAAGAGATGGACTTTTTGGATCCAACAGGGTGTCCGTAGCTCGACCTAATTAAGCCTTACAGAAATATGAGGACAAATAGAGTACTGTTGAACTAGTTACCTTACACATTGATCAACTAATGTTCATACCTAATACTGAAAGGGTTTTACAAAATCCTAAAGATTGAGGACATCGACCTTTTAACAAAGATTGGGCTCCAAATTTCCTCCACTACCATTCTTCTGCTCAACCCTGCTTGAGGTGAGGGATTACATGAATGTAACCTTGATTGCCAGTCGGTTCACAAGCTCAAATTTACATGTATGACCTTCCTTGATGTTATTATTGTCATGCACAAAGCTAGCCCAACATCTGCCAAAGCGATAGAAGTCTGTGGATTTACTACTGAATCGACTGATGTTCAGGTTGAATCTTTATTAGTTCGAAGAACCATCTTCACGTGCGCGAAGTATCTTAACGAGTTTTCTTGAGTAAAGAAAACTCATATGGAATCCTCTGTCTTGATGATAACAAAATCTGTTTAGTTCAAATTGCACCAAAGCAATGGATCGCTAAAAATTGCGTGAAAAGTTCTGCATAGACAAGAGGATGGCACGGTCCTGCTTTGGGATGACAAGCGAGCCTGGAATGAAAAATGAAAACCATAAGAAAAATCAAACTTTTCAAAGTATTTAGATTCACTTAGGCCCCGTTTGGTTGCGGAGAAAAAGGAAATGAAAAATTAAAGAAAAATTTTGAGTGAAAATGAAATGTGTGTTTGATTATAAGGGGAAAATTGAAAATAATAGGCAAAATGAGATCAAATTTTCCTTACAACTTTCTCATGGAAAAATTAATTTTCTTTAAATTTTCTTTTTTTCACTTTTTTCCTGCAAATAAAGATGAGGAATTAACTACCACGTCCCTATGCAGGCTGGGCAACTCTTGTCGGTTGCTCCTTTTTTATGTTCTTTAGTCCGATCTCATTTTGCCGTCTTGCAATGTGCAACATCATTTCCAGTCTGTCTAGAAGTTCAAATTTGCAAATATCTCCTGCTTTGATACAGTTTTCACGATCAAAAGCAGCCCAGTCTCTACGTAACTGAAACCTGCCACGACACCCAATCAGGGTCAGTTCGAAGGAGGAGTTTCTGCCTGTTCGCAGAACCATCTTCTCGTTACTTTTGTAGGTTAATGAATGTTCCTGGACAAATGCCGCTGGAATGCTCTGCATGAACATTATGAAGACAAGTTGAGGAATAAAAGGTCATGAAAAGTACGCCGAATTCCGAACAGCAAGAATATAAACCTACTATAAAAAGATCTAAAAAAACAGACAAATGATGGACGAGAGTTGTGACACTCACAATGTCGACTGCTGATGCTGTAATACATTTTTCGAAAAAGGGCTTGATCAACATAGTACTTTGTTCGGATGGAAAAAACCAGGCTTCACGCTCACGCTCACGGGACTCTAAATTCTTAATTTTTGCAGGAACACTTCGAAAAACATACCAAACTGAAAAATTACTCTGAAATACATAGGTAACCTGTGTAATAATTTTCGGGTACTAATAAAGTTCGCTTTTTACGATGTGTGTTAATTTTTATTTGCGGTAGATCCCACGATATGATCCGAGCTATACCTAGCAATGTGTCAGACAATGTATATTGCACCCTTCGATAGCAGAGCGCTGTTCATGGAGCTATGACAGGGTTGGACCTGTCAACGGAAGACAATCGTATATACCATTTCAGGTATATTTCCGCCTCCGAGTTACAAACTTTGCTGACAACTTTTTTTTCTCCATGGATTGTTTGTTAATTTCGGTCTTATGGTTTTGTGGCAGAGAATTATTGAGAAGCAAAACAAAGTTATGATAACGGACAGAATGTAGGCGAGGCTACTTTTCTTCAACGAACCAACTGAGTTTCATTTACATCAGGGATGAGATGGAAGGAGGATGACAAAGGGAGTCATGACTCATGAGCAGCACGCAATGTCTGTGCCAATCTGCAGAGCTGGGACTGGGAGTTTGCCATGGAATTAGAACAAAAAGAGACCTGCATTGTCTAGAAAATAAATTGGGGCATTCCGAGAATTGAACTCGGGACCTCTCGCACCCTAAGCGAGAATCATACCACTAGACCAAATGCCCTGCTATGTATTTTTAAGTTAAGATTAGAGATTATAATCGTATAAAATGTGAAATCAATTTATCAAGAAAATTTCAAAGCACACGAACAAACCTCCTTCAAGCAACTGGAGGTTTCAAAGACAGAAAATTTCAAAGCACAACCAAAAAAAGTCTGTAATGTTGCAAGAGTAAATGATAAGTTCATATACCTGAGAAATAAGTCTATCTACTAGAACAAATGAAGATTCAAATGTACTAAATTACAAAAGCAAAATTCTGGATGAGCAAAAGGGATATGAGTAATATTACCTATTCAAGCAAGAATCTGAGACGCACAGGTTGTTTATCTGACAGAACATTTTGAAATGGCGGCTATATTGTTACATGTTTATAGCATTTCAAGCATCTGCGATGCGCTTGCAACAAATTCAAAACAAGATTGTTGCAGCAGATGTCCCATCAGTCTTCACTTCTTAAGCTGTTCGATTATTAGTACGACCAGAAATTGCAACCTCAGATGGACGCTTTTCGATCATATATCTTTCCGCATCGCTGTGATACCAAGAAAAATATATTTCTCACTTAGCTTTGGTGAAACGTTTGTACCAAGAACAATTTACTGTTAGAAACAAACCTCTTTGAATGAACTGGAACGTGAGAGGGAATTGCTTACACAAATTCAATACCCATTCGAGTTTATGCTGCGCTCGAAAACCCATACTCCTCTGGCACGCCAACAAAATCAATGCTCCTTTCTACTGCGCTAGAAAATCGATACTCCTCCGGCACGCGCGACAACATCAATGCTCCTTTTACTGGAATTGTTATCTCATCTGACAATATCGGACGGCTCCGCAACATCACCAATATCCCACTCAAACGATGAATCTCTGATCATTAAAACAGAAACCCAAGTAAAAAACCAAGAACAGAAACTGCAAGAGGAGATTTCTTCATGACGTTTAAAGGTAGATTCAATGTGACATACCCGTATCCACAAGCCCCGGCAAATTGACGAGTTTGATTCTAATTGAGGGTGAGAGTCTGTAGATTTCCTGCAGCTCCTTCTGTAACACGTCTCTCACATTTGTTGTTTCTGAGTATTCCATTGATGCCATTGAAAGTAAAATCTCTAGCTGCGGATTTTCAAAGAAGATGAAAAAAGCAAATGGTGGTCTCTGCTGATTTTTTTTTTCAATTCTTGCAGTTGGTTACAATTTGGGATTTTATATCTGAAAGCTTGAAACTTAAGTGTAACTGATTTAACTGAATCTGTCACATCACACCATTTCTGTTGAAGTTAGTTAGGATCACACTTAGTTTGTACAGTTAGTTACAATCAGAATCAGTTAACAGTTACAGTTACAATTAGTTACAAGTCAAAAGTAACAAGTAAAATTTGTACAAACTAAAAAGCGAGTCACTTCAGAATTTTGAGTGTTTGTGTCATTGTCATTATGATGGGTCAAACATGATTAACTGTCCTCATTTCGACATTTTTTAGGCCAGTTCGAGAACCGAAAATGTTTTTTTCAAACTCAAGATTTACTAATATCAGCCGAACCAAATCAATCCACTATTGAAAATATTTTACTAGAAGGTACCAAACGAAAAGACCAACATTATTGAATACATAACCTTTCGAGCATTAATGGATGTGATTCATTGGTTGGGAAACTGAAGTTGAAAACTTTTTAAGCAAATTGAAGTTGCTTGAGAAGGAAGAATATTGAAAAAGGGAGACTTGCTTCCGAAGTTAACACTAAAGTGTAAGTCTTTGAAATGGAAGAACCGAATTAATGCCGCGCGAGCTAAGTGTAACTGAATTATAAGTATAACTGATTCTTCTTCAACCAACGAAAGCTGAAACGAGAATCAAAGATGCAGTCAAATAAACTGAACTAACAATTGCTTTCAACTAGAATTCCAGAACAGGCTTATAGAGCCGCACGTAAGGAATTGACTAAAATGTTGATTACATTTGATACTTGATTTCTGCAACCTAATCCAAAAGTCAAGCAGTTGCAGTAAAGAATGCACCTGCCATACGATATTACGATTGACGTAGTCAAGCAAGAATCTATAGTGTGCGTGCCTTGTAGCCAGTGTTACACTGGATATACCATTTCACCTTAAAACTTGGGTTAATGTTAAGCTTGTATTGAAGAAATTCACGTGAATCGGAGCAAACCTTGTCTCGATCCAAACAGCCCCATAAAACTTTAATCCAGCTTTACGAATTCTCACTCGTTAGGGGTGGCAACGGGGCAGGTCGGAGCCAAATTGCGACCTGTCATGCGCGAGTCGGACCTGGCCTGCCCTGCCCTAGCCTGCGCTCGGGTCAAAATTGTCCTGCCCTACCCTGCCCCGCGCCGACCTGCAGATGACATGCCCTGCCCTGTTCCGGAGTTAATTAGGATTAATTATGATTAACTATGATTAATTAGGATTAATTAAGAGTTAATTAGGATTAATCGCAGGGCGGGACGGGTTGGCAGGGCAAATTACCACCCCTACCACTCGTACAAATTTTAATTAGCTTTTCAAAGTTTAGCCTTACCAAGAGGGGTGTTCTGTTTGTTGAGGATTTCGTCAAAAACAAAGAAACTTCAAGTTCAGAGTTTAAATCATGATCTCACCATATTTCTTCTCATTTAAGAAGAGGCAGCGCCCTACCAATCAATTATTCAGTTTTTTTATAAAGGAGGTCACCCATCATCATTAGGGGTGTCAAAATGGATGGATTGGTTTTGAATTATGGATGAATTTTAAATGAATTGTGGATTAATGGTTCAATTCATTTAGATCATTTAGTGTAAACAGATTAAATGGATTGGACCATTTAATCTAACGGATTAAACGAATTAGCTTAAAATATACTAAATGGTGTTCTAAATCTATTTAGTTCAACGAATTTTATTAATCTATTTACACATCATTTACAAATAAATAAATTTCATTAATACATTTATACTTATTAATGGATTTTATTAATTCATTTAATAAATTTTTAATAAATTTTACTAATTTATTTACCTAAATGGATAATTTGTCATATCTAATCATCATCATTACTAATATATAAGTCATTTCCCATGATTAACAGAGTATGATACATCCTTGAAGTACTTACTACTAGTGGTCAATTTTTTATTTTATTTTATAAAAGACAGCTTTGGCTTTGTTGTTTGTTCAAGGAGTTGACTATTCGAATATTCATAATGATATACTTATTACGTGTTAGTCATTCTTGGCTTAAAATATTATATTATTGTTGTTTTTATATTAGATGGAAGGACACCTTTCTAATGTGGCTCATACTAAACATGAATAAAGAAAACTATGTAAAGGGTGCTAATAATTTTTTGATATACAAGTATTATTATATAAAATGGTACAAAATGATGCTGTTATATGTTCTCTCGATCAGAAAATTAATAGTTTTTTTGATACTTGTTACATTGGATACAATTTGTGGTATAAGATCATATCTAGCTCACTGCATAGTTTAATCAAATCCTAAGGTTAGAGACTTCCCTACTTGAACATTTCAACATTTCATGAACACGCAATCCTTTCTTGACACATTAGTCTTCAACGGAATCAAAACATCGTCAAAAGCCTAAATGAGCGAGAGGAAGGACTCGTGTCACAACAATCACATACAGAATACAACTTCCTTGCCCCGAGAGTTGTACGGAAAGAATGAAATGTTTTGTGGCCTAGAGACTTGAGGGATGAAATGTCGTCTCCAACAAAGGAGAAAAAAAGAAATTTTTTGTTGAAAGTGGAGGTTCGAACCCTGTACCTAGAATTTTCATAATATAATACTTAACAACATATTATACCCTATTGACAAATTGGAAAATCAATATCATATTAGTGTCATTCACAACGTTTCGTGGTAAATTATATAGTTTTGATTAAATGAATTTTGAAGAAATTTTGAGAATTTTTTTTACCGATTTTAGCTGAGATTTGAGGTCTATCAATCACATTTTTACAACCATCTAGTTAGCACATGATGGAAAACTAAACTCAAATCGGACCGATGTGTTTGTATTTTTTTAAAATTCAGTCGCTCGGTTCAATCAAACTAATCTTTAATCATTGAATTGTCAACACGGTGTGGTCAAGTGAGAAAATTCTTGCACTGAAATCTCTAGTTCAAGAGTTCAAACTCCATATGCGACATGAATTCTTCCCATAATATTTAAATAAAAAAATCATCTAAACGATTGTATCCATCATAATCAAATATTTATAATTTTGCCAAATGAGTTTATACAAAAATACAAATTTCACATGATTGTAACCCTGGAGATAAAAAGAACCGGAACATTAATCAATACTCCGTAGAATACTAGAATTAAGGAAACGGCTTATGTAAATTCTAGTAGTACGGAATGCGTACCAAATAAATTACTAAAATTTAGGCATGTATTAATATTAGTCGTTCAACAACACATTATGACTATGGGTCCGTTCTTTTGAACTGAACTGAAATTGAACTGAACAGAAAATTTAAAATTAATTAATTAATTATATTTGTGTATTATTTTTAATTTTAAAAAATAGTTTTGACAATAGTAAATCCGTCTTAAGCTTCTACTTATAGTTTTAAGTCTTATTACGCTTTTAAAATAATATTTAAAAATAGTGAATGTTTATCAACTGAACTGAACAGACCTGAATAGACTTTAATTTAAAATCAAAAGAACAAACCCTATGTTCTCTTGAGCTGAATCAAAAATTGAATTGAATTAAAATTCAACTTAAAAACAGAGTAATGGCGTTTGAATTGAATCAAACAAGATATTTTAAAACACAAACCACTTTTTGTGTGGATGCTTCTCTGACGACCAAAAATATCGATTTTATCTACGAATCTAATTCGTAAATACCATTCAAATACTATCAACATTGATTTTTGACCATAACATCCACACCAACATCAAATTTCTCGGGATCTTTTTTCACCTTAAAATCCCCCTTAAAATCCAGAAAATAAAAAAAATCCTTTTTCCATTTGGATGTCTGAATTTCAACACCCATTGGATTTCATTCTCAAAATTTACTATGACTCTAGTGAAGAAAAAATATAAAGAAAAACGATTTTCTCATGAAAAAACTGTAAGAAAAAATTGATATCATTTCACCTATTTTTTTATTTTTTTCCTTACGATCAAACACACATTTCATTTTCCTTCATAATTTTTCTTTAAATTTTCTTTTCCGTTTTTTTTCACAATCAAACTGACTTATGAGGTTTTGTTGAAGCAATTATATTCACTTCAGTAAAAAAAAAGTATCCAATTGCACATAAAATGGATAAAATAAATACTCGCATTCTCATTTTCTCACTCTTCTACAACTTATCTAAATTCCAACCCTAAGCGAAATCCATCTCCTCTGCCCAGCTCTGTTTCGCTCTGTTCTTCCTCCAAGGTAGTAGTAAAGTTAATTTCTTTAAATTCCGTCGCTTTCGCAACTCGACGACATCTGTTGTATATGAATTCATATCGCTCACCTACCCATACAAATGATGTTTTTTTTTTCTTCTACTTCTTTCTCGTGTGTTCTGTTTCTGAATGGAGTCATCAGCTTTAGTTACATTTTCTTCCACTTTATCTCCTCTGAAACTCACCGATTCTAAGCTCTGTTTTCGACACGGGTCTCTCAGTTTTCATCCAAAATTTAGAGCTTTATCTTCTCCTTCTTCTTCTTCTTCTGCTGCAGCTGCAGCTGCGACTATGAATTCGAGTATCAAAGTGGTGCATGGTCAGGATGGTTATGTGCTTCAAGATGTTCCTCATCTCAATGACTACATCTCCGATCTTCTTGTAAGCTGTTCCTTTCAAAATTCAACTCCATATTTTTTTAATATATTTTTTCGATTTGATTTTTCTGGGTTTTTATTGTGGACCATGTAAATTATTGAAGAGATGAGGAATATTCCTTCTCCAAATCTTTCCGTGATTGATTTTGGTTATTCAGTATTTAAATTAAATAGTTTCGAAATCCAATTAAAAAAACTATTTCTTGTTTTGTTTTTTTCTAAACAGTGATTGCATTTTTTTTCTTCAGGAGGATTTTGTTGTAAGGATTTGCATAGGATTATTACAGGTCTGACCCTGACCATTGATATGTTGTTTTTTGCAGACATTCAAGAATCCCCTACGGAAGAATCCTGCTTATTCGGTCGTAAAGTATGTTCCAAGTTATTTTTAAACATTTTGAGAAATGAACGTATCCTTGGTTTAAGTGTTGATCTTTGGATTTCATATCGTTAACTTAGAAGAAAAAAAAATTCTGAGAATCTGTTTTTTTTTTATGATTTTTCCAGGCAGTATTTTGTGAACGATGATGACACAATTGCGGAAAAGGTAAGCATCTTCTCATCATATCGAAAAATACAAAAGATTGTTAATGATGCCCATACAATACTATGCTCCAAGTATTCAGGGAACTATTTAGCAAGACTTTTTTTTTTGAATGTTTTACCGGTTTTTTTTCCTGATGGCAGATTGTTGTTCATGCGAGTAGTCCAAGAGGAGTGCACTTTCGACGTGCTGGCCCTCGCCAAAGGGTATGTGTCTCATTTCATCTATGCATCTAGTTTCAGTATCATATGTGTTTATAGAGGATCTTGAAATATTTGTTTCAGGTTTATTTTGAATCTGATGAAGTACGCGCTTGCATTGTGACTTGCGGAGGTTTATGTCCAGGTTTAAACACAGTTGTCAGAGAAATCGTATGTGGATTATATCACATGTATGGTGTAAACAAAGTTCTTGGAATAGATGTAAGTCACAGGTCGCGTTACATCTTTTTCTGATTCGCAAGCGCAGATATACTTGAAGGTTTTCTGGAAGAAAATTTTAATTGATTAATTTGATACAGGGAGGGTACAGAGGGTTCTATGCTCGAAATACAGTAACTTTAACTCCTAAAGTTGTGAATGATATTCATAAGCGTGGTGGGACAATCCTTGGCACTTCTCGCGGTGGTCATGATACTAAAAAGATTGTCGAGAGCATTCAGGATCGTGGAATAAACCAGGTACCCCGGGTGATTCTAATGTTCTTCATAATATGGCAACTTAGTACAAAATGAAATGATACACTTGTTCATCCCTTTCGTTGTCACATTTTTTGTAACACTCCGTTCACAGGTTTACATCATTGGAGGCGATGGAACGCAGAAAGGGGCTGCAGCGATATACGAGGTAAATCAGTTTCACCATTAAATTTGTTACTTGGCTTGAATTGTTTTTTTTTTCTCTCCTTTTTTTTCCATACAACGTTTGAAGTGTTATATTATGGGTAGAGATCAAGTAAAAAATGTCTAAATATAAAAAGTAAAAAGAGATCATAACCATAGATGTACCTTCTAATCAATGACTGAGATTATCTCATTAATATCCATTTAATTATAATAAAAATGATTATTCAATGTTTGAGGGTATTTAAGACATTTTGATCTGATTTACA
>JAWWMW010097408.1:0-11210 GCA_035048345.1 Echeveria elegans
AAAAACATGAAGGTGTTTAAGTGTGAAAACAAAACGGAGGGGTGTCATCTGGAAAAAGTGGTACAGATAGGGGTCTTATTCTGTAATTGCCCCTATATATTAATCTAAATCTAAATGTTAACCGTTTTACATCTCAGTCGATTTCGTACAAAGCTTCTCTCCAAAAATGCTTCTCCGGAGACCATTCCTATCCATATTTAGCAGCGAAGACAGGAAAAGATTATGTGCAGTGAAGACCGACAAAGACCCTTCATGCCAAGTTTTTCTTCTTATGAGGCCATATTTGGGAGTCTCTAATTCTCTGCTTTTGGTATCTAAATTCAGTTTTTTATTTTATTTTTAGCATACACTAAGTGTTACAAGGTTTCTTAACATATTTTCCTCATATACTGATTCCTTATGATTAAAAAGATATGATTTTTTGAAATTCTCTAATATGTCAACTTTGCAGAAAAACTGCAGAATTAAAATGTATTTTGCAGCCATCTTTTGAAATCTGACAAAGACCCTTCCTATTCCAATTTTGCACCGTGCAGCAGCGAAGACATGCAAAGATTCCGTGCAGTGAAGACCGAAAAAGACCCTTCATGTCAACTTTTTCTTCTTTTGCAGCCATCTTTATGAGTCTGTAATTTGGAACCAGATCTGGTGCAGCCACGCAAGTAACTGCACCGTTACTTCTTTCGTCTTTTTGCATCATTCGACTCAGAATCTGATTTTGACGTAAACTAGAGAATTGTAGCTCTTTGAATCAACTACAATTCTCTAGTTTACATCGAAACCAGATTCTAAGCCGAAGGGTTCCGAAAACGAATGCGAAGTTACCGTTCAGTTTAAAACAACACTGGACAAAATAGATTTGACCTTTGCTGCTTATGAGGCTTGTTGTGAACACATTACTTGTCCGTTGAAAACGTTCTATATATCGTTGAAAAGCTGATTCAAATATCTACAATTCATTAGTTTATGTCAAAATCAGATTCGGACCTGAAGGATGACGAAAATGGGTGCGAAGTTACGATTTTGAAAGTGACAGCGCAGCACCAGATCAGAATCCCTGTAATTTGTGCTTTTGGTATTCAAATTCATGTTTTTATATTTTTAGCATATACTATGTGTTCTAGATTTCTTAAAATGTATTCATTATATTCTCAAAATTTACGAGTTAAAACATACGATTTTTTAAAATTGTTCTCTATGAAATGTGAACTTCCCCATGAAAGAATCAAAATAGACGAGGTAATTACTTAGTAAATTCCTAATTATCATTTAAATTTTCTTTTAAGAATGAACTAATTCTCTTACCAATTATGTGATTTCCATTAAATGATTTTAAAAAAAACTTGTATACAGGTCTTCACA
This sequence comes from Echeveria elegans, assembly GCA_035048345.1. Taxonomy (NCBI): domain Eukaryota; kingdom Viridiplantae; phylum Streptophyta; class Magnoliopsida; order Saxifragales; family Crassulaceae; genus Echeveria; species Echeveria elegans. The sequence goes on from JAWWMW010097408.1 coordinate 1,363, forward strand.
CATCACTTGACTCTACAGTTGTACAATCTACAATGATGTTTCCCGGGAGTTATATATTCCCTACCGAAATTTCAATTTTTTGTATATTTTTTTAATGATACCATTTTATGTTTTAGTGTATGATCTTACAAAATTGTATATAAGTTATTACATTGATGAATTTTTTTACATATCATTATGTGATTGATAGTGTTAACCATTTACATTGAACAACATTCAAACACATGTTTTATTGTTTGCGCAAAATTTTATATAATGTTGTTCCAAGAAAAATCGAGGTACTTCAATTTATCGTCAACAATTTTCATACACGGGTATAACTATCCGGCTAATGCTAGTCAAACATTATTCCCCCATTTATCAAGAAAATACATTGACTGTCCCTCTAACTCGGAAGATATAATCCAGTTTTCAGGTTCACTATTTCATAAATTGAAATTTGAAACCTTATATGATTATTATATCTAAAATCCTATTCATGATAGGTGATAACTGTTCAAGACATCAAGTACTAAAACGATGTCGTTTGGGATCTCTGTCCGCCTTGTATGATGTTAGAACTGAATGAATAGATTCGATATATATGTTGATTCAGCAGACCATTTCCCGTGTTGCTTTCGTTTGATGACACCATCAACCATCCGAGATCTATCCATTATCTAAAACATATCCTTCGATCCAAGTCCAATACCGTTGAAGCATGATGCTTTTACTACTACTACTAGTAGACAACACGTACAACAAATTGCTGACTTCAAAAGCAGATATATTCACGTTCTACTTCTATTCATGCAAGGAGGCTCACTAGCTCCAATCGCAGTAAACCCTCATCTTTTATTTATTTATCTGTTTATTGTAATTTCTATAAATAAAAATAAAATGACAACAAAGTTGACGACGATAAAACTAAAAATCTGTAGTGGATAGAGTTTGCGTTTATATGAAACGCATTACGTCATAAAACTTTTTAACAAAACAGTAGGTAATAAATAGGTGTGATTCAAAACTGCATCCATTTACCAAATTTGGAAAGAGAGAGAGAGAGGGTTGGACCCCGTAGCTTGGTTCTCGGTCAACGTTGTTCACCCTCTCACCAGCTCACTTCCTCGACCCCGTGTCCCGGTGCACAGCACCCCCATCTATATATATCTTATCCAAAACCTTATAGGGCGTAACAAACAGAACAAATCCCCTATTAATGACCTTGATCTCAATCCCATGATGCTAATCACATAAAACAAATTAACACCGCACTTTGCTATTAATGACTGTACGTACATCTATCACAACTTGCATGTAGTTTGACACGAGTCCATCCAGGCTGCTTAATCCAATCAACATTTGCTGTCATTTATTATTTTTATTGTTATAAATACTCTCACCCGACCCCGTCCCGATCCTCATCACTCGATCACTTTGCATTTGCATCATCCTTCCGTGACCCAGCTACACCCTTTCTATGTGGAAAGCCGTTTTGTAATTTTGTACAAGAATATAAAAAAACATTTGCGAACACAAAAGCAAAATGGTTGCTGTTTCAGCAATGGGTGTTGATCTCCAAACCACCGGAGGGATCCGCAAGATCAATCGGTACTCCGTCGCCTGCGCTGTCGTCGCGTCCATGATCTCCATCATCTTCGGCTATGGTACGTGCTTATTGATTTATTACTCTACCAAAGTATTATGCATGTCGTTGATGGTTTCTAATTAAAATTTGGATGCTTTCTCATTTCATATAGACACTGGAGTTATGAGCGGAGCCATGATATTCATCAAAGAAGATTTGCTTATTAACGACACCCAAGTCTCCGTTCTCGCTGGTATTTTAAACATCTGCGCCTTGTTCGGTTCACTGGCGGCCGGCCGCACCTCTGACTACATAGGAAGACGTTACACCATCTGCCTAGCCTCCATCATTTTCCTAGTCGGCTCTGTTTTCATGGGCTACGCTCCCAACTTTGCCATACTCATGTCCGGAAGATGCATTGCAGGAATTGGAGTAGGTTTCGCTCTCATGATCGCACCCGTCTACTCTGCCGAAATCTCATCCCCCAAAACTAGAGGCTTCCTCACTTCCTTACCCGAGCTCTGCATCAGCATCGGCATCCTCAGCGGCTACATTTCTAACTATTTATTCGGAAAGCTGTCTCTTCGACTCGGCTGGCGACTCATGCTCGGCATAGCCGCCGTTCCGTCGCTAATTTTAGCCTTGGGGATTCTCAAAATGCCTGAATCCCCACGATGGTTGATCCTCCAAGGCCGCCTTGGAGAAGCTAAAAAGGTGCTTTTAGAAGTATCCAACACGGCCGAGGAGGCAGAGCAGCGCTTCTGCGAGATTAAACTCGCAGCAGGCATTGAAGACGGAAACGGCTCGAAAAACAAGGACGTCGTCAAAGTCTCGGAAAACAGCAAAGGACATGGCATATGGAAGGAGCTTCTTCTCCACCCGACTCCTGCCGTTCGTCGCATCCTCGTGGCCGCTATTGGCATCCATTTCTTTGAGCACGCAACGGGTATAGAAGCGGTCGTCCTCTACAGCCCTAGGATATTCAAAATGGCCGGAGTGCGTCAAAAGAGCAAGCTTCTATTAGCGACCATTGGTGTCGGGGTCACCAAGGTTGTCTTCATAACAGCATCAACGTTTTTTATCGACCGAAAAGGACGCAGGAGGCTCCTGCTGATCAGTCTATCAGGCATGTTTGTTGCGTTGACTCTCCTCGGAGTTGGGTTGACCATAGTGTCACGTGCCTCGCACGAGCTTCTTTGGGCCCTTATCCTCTGCATCGGGTCGACATATCTGTTTGTGGCCTTTTTCGCTATTGGGCTTTGTCCCATTACTTGGGTTTACAGCTCGGAGATATTCCCGCTAAAACTGAGGGCCCAGGGAGCTGGTATTGGAGTGGCGGTAAACAGACTCACAAACGCCGTCGTTTCCATTTCTTTCATTCCGCTCTATGAGGCGATCACAATTGGTGGAAGCTTCTTTTTCTTTGCTGGAATGAGCGTGGTGGCTTTGGTCTTCTTCTACTTCTGTTGTCCGGAGACGAAGGGTGTGAACTTGGAGGATATGGAGATGTTGTTTAAAGATGGGAGAAAAGCATGGAAAGAGAGCCAGCACCCAAAACATGAGCTTGAGTCGACGAGCGAAGTTTGAACAATGCCCTTCTGTTCGCAATAGATGATTTCCTAGTTTCAAACATGTTTCCGAAAATATGCCCCTATGTGGCTTTTAGGGTTTGTGGAAATCTTCCCAAAGTGTAAAAACCTCGCGATTTGCAAAAAAAAAAAAAACTCATTTATGATTTATGCATCAAACGGGACTACATTTAGACCCTATAAGGTTGGGATGCCTGATTATTACATTAACACCATCATGTCGGCAGAATGTTTGTCATAAATAGCTTTTGAGCAGAATGTTATTTGCAATCTACTTGATTCTGAAGACAAATGAAGGTCATTGTTTTGATGACTTTAAAATGCACGGGATTGGCTCCCATTGTGATGTCAACTCCCTTGGCATTTCGCCTTGAACTATCTACAACTCTAGGTAGATTGTATTGCCATTTCACATGTTATTGTACATTTGACATTGATGCTCGGTTGATGAACAAAAATTTGCTTACTTACGACTAGAGTTACTAATATTTGCATCTCGTTTAGCACCTCTTTGTCACGACAAAAAAAAAAAAAACAGAACAAGAAAAATGACCCGAGACCCGTACTCGATTGACTACCTTAATGATGTGATTTCGTTTGCACTTACAAATTCAAATAGTAGTTCAAGGGTGCACAAAAATGAGATGGTACAGATATTTAAAAATATAGTTAACTAAATAAGACTTTTGTGCTTGGTAATGAGTGTTTGAATGTGGCTAATGTTGTGGCGGTAGCAAAAGGGAATGTTAACATGGAAGGTAGGCCAGAATTCAGATTCTCTGTCGATGCACTGGGAGGGGGAGGTACGAAGTGGATTCCCCCATCTGGTCGACATTTCAAACTTGAATGTGATGGGGGCTTGGGATCCAGGGCGGAGAGTGGCTGGATGGAGTTGTATTGTGAGAAATGGTGATCATGAGTTTCAGGTTGTGAAAGTTGGTGCAGAGCAAGGAGTTCTGTCAAGTACTGAGGCGGAAGTAATAGCGATGCATAGAGCTATAGTCTGGTCTGAGAGGAAAGGATGGGATTTCTGTGTGTTTGAGACTGGCTGTGTTGCTGTAGTTAATCTCATCCTCCAGAACTGTGGGTTACCTTAATAGTCATAGCAACTAAATAGTTAAACTTACCGCTCTCACAAATCTTAACTTCATGTCCAATTACCATACCGCACACACTTGTCAGTTGTCACTCTTGAAATTTAACAAGCAGATCAGATTCCTAACCACTGCTTAAATATGCATGATTACCCAGCCTGGATTGTGACATATTCCATCATTACATTTAGAAACAAGAATAAATACATGGATTAAGCCTGCTTTAATTTGAGTAAACCTTGCTCTTAACTGTGCTTAAAAGCATAAGTTAAGTGTTTACAATTTTGATTTTTTTTTTTTTCGCTGCAAGGGGCATGCGGCATGCCCATCAACGTTGTGAACGTAAGGTTCCCAGTTTAATTGTCTGTACTGATTCCTGACCAGACTATTTGCCGATAAGTGTCGCCCTCTGCACCTACTCATGAGCCCATCCCTGGTGTGCAAATAGCTACGTCCCACTTGATATTAGAATCCAGATCAAATAGTCCTGGGCAGCGATGCATGTGTGTCTTTGTGCTTCATAGCGAGCCTTCTGACCTGAAATCATCAGTAAGGCTATGATCAATGATGATACATTGTACCCGGTACATTACCGTTTGGTAGGCAAAGACAATTACGCGATTCAGAGAAACATGGGTATTGCTCTAGTCATGTTTTGTTGGGACAGACTAGAGTTGAAAAAACGCGTGACAGATTATTATGACCACTGCTTTCATATGCAATAATCCAGATATCAGTACCTTGTTAAAGTTACAGATCATTCATCTAAGACTTCTTCACATCTTGAAGAACTACAGTAGCAGTGTTGCGACTTGGTGCCCCCATCACACCACCTCCAGGATGCACACGACTTCCACATAGATACAGCCCCTTTAATGCAGTTCTGTGGTTGGACCTGTGAGATAAGAACAACAAGGTGTCATAGTGGTCCTGTTAAAAAAAATTAACACTCAGAATTGATATGATGGAAAAACATGGGTTTTGTACCATCCTTTAACAGGTCGCATGAGGAAGAGAGAATCCAAACCCATAGCACCATGAAAGATATTTATTTCCTCCTGTACAAGAATGAAGTAAATTTTGATTGTCAAGGTTTATTATCTACTTCTACCGAATTAGAAAGTTATAGGCATTGTATAACTGAAAATTCAACTGTCGAATATCACCTGTTAGGCCAATGTTCTCCTCCAAATCTGGTGGAGTAAGCACATGTCATAACCAATAACCGATGAACTAAAACCCGGAGCGTATTCATCGATGAAGTTGAAACATCTTGCTTCTTGCAAATGACTCCTGCAAACAGATCATGCAAAGATTTTTTTGCTTAACCCACAACTACTTAAATATGATCTATTTTACATAACTAGACCATTTACAAGTAAGAGCATCATTTCGATTCCTCATCCCTCTCTACAACTATAGAAATTCTCTCTGGATAACCCATTTCCTTCTCTCTCTACAACCATTACGGCAGGTATTTGATTTTGCTCCATCATTCATTATTGTTATTTTTAACTATCTACTTTTGCATGATGTTTCTGGCTACTTGTTGGTTTGTTTTTTATGTGTTTTTGTATGTATCATGTATGGTAATTAGGCGTGGGATGTTAATAGGTAGGTGAAGCTCCAAATGAGATGAATATATACTTAGTTGTGTGTAAACTTTACAAGTATGGCACTTGTTTAGTTGAGATCTAGACATGGAGTTATTTGGATCAGATAGATATACTTTCTGAGACTTTCTAGAGATGTTTTTTTATTATTTCATTTTCGTTTCGAATCTGTTGTTTGTTTTGACATTGTAAGTTTCTGATTTGCCAGGGTCATGCCAACATTTACCTCAGTTGCTTTGGATAGGTTGTTGGAGCCTGGAGCAACAAGATCCATGACATCTCTGGTCCCAAGTATCCTCCCCGTCCAAATGGGGACAAGAAGAAATAATAGTGTTACGGCTATGCCCAGCATCGACAGACCAGTATCTGGCAGGAAATATCACTGGCCACAAATAACTCCCGCGTTGTATACCACACTCCACTGCCTGATTCTCCGTCATCCTTCCCCGCCCTCACCGACTGCTCAGAAGCGATGTGATGCCCGACTGCTCAGAAGCCATTCAGTGACTAGCGTCTCGACTCCGGATCAAGTAAATGTGTTGATGGATGGAATAGAAGATGCGTGCGGACAGCCTAATGTTGCTTCTGCTTCGGCTACACCAATCATCTCCCCCACTGAGAAGGGGTACGTATATGTGAGCAGATTTGTTAATGGGAGACCAGATGCCTCTCGAAAGTCTCTGACGTTACTAGTCTAGGGCACGAGAACCCTTTCCGTAGCGGTAAGGGTGATGTCAGTGAAGCGCCCACGGGAATGGTTACTGTGGAAGGTAATGGCTTCCATGCGAAGCATGTTGTGGCTTAGAAAGCAAAACATCATTTAAACCGCTGACAGTTTGCTTAATTTTAAAATAGCTAGCAGCAAACACGAAGCTCAAATCTAGTGACAGCATTCCCAATCCAGTTGAGCAATTAGGTTTCATAACCTTTTTATTCAAAATAAGATTTGCAATTTTTTTAGTACCGTAAGCTACTGGGTACATATTAGCATGACACGCGTTTGTTTACATAGTTATGATATTTTTACCAAATCTGAGAACATACAGATCCCCATCTGTAGTAATTGGTAAATGCAGGCTGATGTCATCCGTAACATAAGATGAAATCTGTGACAAATACAATACATAGGAACAAATTGATGGGATGACTCGTATCGATTGGTACAAGTCAAATCAAAATTAACCTTTCCCTGTCTATAAGCGTTTGAGCCAGCTATATGCACATTTGGCGGCAAGGAATAGAAGTAGGTCAGCCATTCGACCTTCTGAAGGTGGCAGCCAAGCTCTGTCTCAATCTCATCCACATGCTCCTCCAAACCAAGTTTCAACCTTATATAGCGAGGAGTTGCATGATTCCACAGCAGTATATATTGCCGGATCAATCCCGTTTTCGTTCAAAAAGCATCAGGCAGCGGCGGAAAAACTGAAACCTCCTCCTCCTCCATCGCCTTAATTAAACCAAACCCTAAATCTGACAACCGAAAATAAAAAATAAAATAAAAAACGCATACAAATTTATTTACGCACATACAAACAAAGCAGCCGTGGTGTAACAGGAAATCTGTTACATTCTGTTATGGTGTGTCAGAGTCAGTCCAAGATAGAACGATGCGTTCTATTTTCGTCCGGGTCAAGTAGTTGCATTCATTTCGTCCAGTCAAGTTTACCTTCGGTTATATGTAAGGGACGAAGATCTCCAAATCTTCAATCAATCAAATACAACTTTCTCAAATCTCTCACACGAAACTACACCCATCCTCTCAGAGCTCTCGAGTCGGCCTTCACCACCTGAGCCGTCTTCCCACCTGAGTATCCATTCTTCGGTTGCACGGAGCAATCCTAGATTGGAGCCTTCTATCCCCCTGCTGCCTTCATCCATACTCTGCATCTTCCCCTGTTCCATACTCTACCTCCTTCATCCCGTTACACCTGGACAGGACTAACCAGCCTCTTAAGAATACCGTTGCAGCAGAGCGGAGCGGTGGCTCTCAGCGGCTTAGCTTCTTCGTCGTCTGACGGATGCTGTACGTAAATATACGTTACTTTTTGAGTTTGAGGACAGGTCTCAGTTGCCGCCCAAAACGCTGTCGTTTCGGAGATTCTCGTGAGCTCAAATTGGCAAATCGCCAAATTAGGTTTTGAACAAAAAAGCATCTTTGCTAAAATCGTTCTCCTAGATCGATCCAGCGACCATGGTGCTAGAGGTGTTTCCTTCTTTCGTTGTGTTTTTGGTGCCGCTGTTTTTCCAATGCGTTTTTATTATGTGTGTGTATGCGAGTTGAATTGTGATTTTAGGGTTTCATGAGTAATACGAATGTCATCTGTTTCAGGCGACGATGATCTGTGTAGACAATTCGGAGTGGATGAGGAACGGACTACGGAGATTACTCTCCTACTAGGTTTCAAGCCCAAGCTGATGCCCTTAGTCTTATTTGTGGTGCCAAAACTCATGTATCCAACTCTCTCTCTCTCCCTCCCTTTTTTAGTTTGATCTATTATCGGATTTTTTTTCCTGGGGTTAATGTTGCAGTCTAATCCGGAGAATACTGTTGGAGTTATGACAATGGCTGGCAAAAGAGTTAGGATTTTGGTTATTACTCCTACCAGCGATCTTGGAAAGATATTGGCTTGTATACATGGTCAGGGCTTTGCTTCTTCTGTTATTTATATTCACTCAGGTTACTTATTTATTTTATATTTGGCTCTTGCTGTGTTAGCATTTGGACACTGGATGCTGGAGTAGTTGGTTTCCCTTTCACGCTTCGTTTGGTTCTTGGAAAGTTTTCAATATGGAAAGAAAATGTGAGGGGAAATTAGTAGATAATGCTGGTGCCTTGATGGATATTCATCCAAATTTAGTTACCTTAGAATTTATCTTTTCTCTTGGATATCAAGGGATGTAAGAAGAGTACAATGGCCTGTTTCTTGTGCTTAATCGTACGGACATATATTCCAGACGCTCCTCACGTGGTGGCTAGTTGAATGGATGAGAACTTTGTCTATTTAATTTGTTTTTAGAAAAATAATTGGGCTGGGAAAAGGCTTGTCCTTTTCAATGACAATGGTCGAGACAAAGAGAATAGTTTGGAATATATTGCGATTGCCTTTGCATGCATGAGATTTCACATTGAAGGTTGTTTTCCTTCCAGGTTTAGACATAGGCGGAGAATTGAACCTTGCAGCTGGGATCCAGGTTGCTCAGCTCACCTTGAAGCATCGGCAAAATAAGAAACAGCAGCAGAGGATTATAGTTTTTGCTGGAAGGCACTTAATGCCTTCTCTTTCTACTGCGTAGGGTTTTCCGTGCTTCATTTCTGATGTCTCTCTTATAGTCTTATGCATGCAGTCCAGTGAAACATGAAAAGAAATCTCTAGAAATGATTGGAAGGAAGCTTAAAAAAAACAGTGTGGCTCTTGATATCATTGAGTTTGGCGAGGAGGATGACGAGAAACACGAGAAGCTACGGACTCTTCTTACTGCTGTCAACAACAACAATGACAATAGTCACATTGTCCATGTACCTGCTGGTCAAAATGCCCTTTCTGACGTCCTTATAAGGTTTTAAATCATGCCATGGTCACAATATGTATATTGCAACGGAAGTTTGTGGAATTCATAATAATCCAAAATTTACACATTCTTTCTCTGATAGCTCGCCCATATTTACCGGCGATGGAGAAGGTGGAAGTGGATTTGCTGCTGCAGCTGCGGCGGCTGCAGCCGGTGGTGTTGCTGGGTTCGATTTCGATGTGGACCCCAATGTAGATCCAGAGCTCGCCCTTGCTCTCAGAGTTTCTATGGAAGAGGAAAGGGCAAGGCAGGAAGCTGCCGCGAAGAAGGCAGCAGAAGAAGCTTCAAAGCAGGGAAATGAAGAGGGACAATCATCCCAAGATGCCACTATGATAGACATAGCTCTGATTTCTGATTCTGATGCCAGGAACAAGAACACAGATCTGAAAGTAACTCCCGTGCCTTATATATGCAC
>JAWWMW010097419.1:0-11210 GCA_035048345.1 Echeveria elegans
CAAGTTCTAATCTGACTAACAGTTTATCACTCAGTTTTGTGCAGAATCTGATAACACACACAAACAAAGTATCGATTCAACTATGCCTAAGTCTAGCCCTAAGCAAGATTGAAAGAAACTAAAATTGAAAGTAAAAGGAAACAAGAACACCTGGTCTTTTTTATCCCGTGGTTCACCTAGGTCAATGACCTAGACTACATCCATGTTGAAGCTCTCCTAGCTTCGCTATGCACTAAGAATCGTCCCTGCTAAACCGCAAAGCGTCAAGAGTTACAGCCTTGAACCACCACTTCAAGATCCACAACCGGATCCTAATACAATCCCTCTCTACAACTCTTTACCGAGCTGCAATCGGAACAGCAACAAGGCTCTACACTACGCTGATCTACCTCAGAATTGATCAAGACGATCAATCTGATACAATCCCTCAACAATCCTCATAAACACGCTAACCCTAGCTCTCGCCTATTTCGTCGCTCGAAGGAGGGAAGAAAACTGGATCCGGGAAGGAAGAATGTGCGTTGTGTTTCCTTCAGGTCACGAGCCCCTTCATATATACTGCTGAGCTTTGGCCGTCCGATCAATACTTGATCAATGGTTAGAAATGACACAGCACACGCCAAGGCTACACTCCCATTTGCCCACTTCACTTGCCTAGGATTGCAGACATGGACCAGATATTTGGGCTGAGCTCCACCTTCAGATAGAATGATTACTTATTTCTTTCCCGCATGAATGATTCACCTACTTTATCGAATAATTGGATATCGGCACTTATCTTTTCATATCATAAGCAATTCTCTAGAGTACGTGCAGTGCAGTAATGCAAGAAGACCGGTCATGTAGCTTGGCCATAATTCAGAATATCAATTTTTTCCGGACGATTCCAAGTGTTAGACGCTAGGAAGACGCACAACCACCACCGTCACCTTTGCAGTAGGAGTTTATCAGCCAATGAAGACATGGGAGCAGCTGGATCTTTATTTTAACTTAACTCGCGTATTTTAGATGATTTTTCCTCCAGGTGTGCAGTGGGTTCTAGCTCCTAGAGGATGGTATGTCGAGATGCCATTCAAGAGCAGTATATTGTTCCTGGTCGTCACCCATCAGACTAGATGCATGACAATGAGTGGGGAGTACTTGCTGTAAAACAAGTTGGTACGCTCGCAAGCTATTTGCGAGCAAGCTCGGTAAAAATTCGATCATAGCTCGGCTCGATATTAATCAAGCCCAACTTGAACATGATTTTTCAGCTCGATTAATAACTAAGCCGACCATGAGCAATATGGTGCTCGACTCGTTTATGCTCGTGAACAACTCGTTTGTGTGCTCGTATATATGTTCGCTTAGATACTCAATAAATACTCGTAAATACTTATATAAATCTCATTTGTTAACTAGAAAATTTTTATTTATATAAAAATATGTCAATATTTGGTTAAAAAATTATCTAGGTAGATAAGTAGCTTGATTAAAGCATGCTCAAATTCGTTTAAAGCTCGTTTTTTTATAAATCGTAAATAAAAATAATATTTTTTTAAAATACTCGATTAAAGTTTGGGCTCGACTCGATACTCGTTAAATTTAAACAAGCCGACAACGAAAAAGGTTTTTAAAAGGTCGTATATACTCGACTCGATCTCGTTAAAAATTAAACAAGCCAAGCTTGAACAACCTACTACTCGACTCGGCTCGGCTCATTTACAGCTCTCTTGTGCCATCAAGACACAACTAATTAAAGGTGTTAGGTGGGGGAAGTTTGTTGTGTCTGCATATTTTTTATTCATTTATATTTAGTATGAATATTGTATTGCATGTTTACTTTTTGAAAAAAAATCCCAAGGAATGAATTGTGATGATTAGATGTGTCTATCATAGCATGATAATGTGAAATTGTAGAGTTACTTCTCTTTTATGTTCTTACTCATGGTGGTTGAAACTATGATCGAAATTAAATTCTCCTTAATCATGTCTTCTAAGTGGAGATATATAGGGGATGCGGAGTTGATTTAAATATTTTAGAGGGTTTTGACAAACCATTTGATGTCAAGAGACCATGATCATATGGTTATATCAAATTCGTGGAGGTTGACATTTTGCAGAATTTGAAAATTAGAGTAACTCCATCATTAAAAATATAGCATACCTAGTGCGTGACGGGATGGGAAAACAAACTTTCATGTCTCTAGTCCAAGTAACCAGAAAGTGGTGGGAATGTAATGCCTCGCTTAACTAGCGTTAAAAGGATGATGATGTGAAAGAGTGGGACGTTGTTTCATATGCTCATATTCAAAGAAAGTGATTAGAACTGTTCATGAAAAATAGTAGAAAAAGACAACAAAAGAGAAAATTTCTTACTCAAGGAGAATTCACATATTCAGTGCAAATCTATAGGATTGTGGATGAAATAGTTTTCCAAGCACGTAAAAAAAAGAAGCACTTAATTTTCATGAAGCAAATGAATCACGAGCAAGAGGAAACGATAAGGTGAAACCATATGATTGGAAATTTGGACAAAGAATGTAGATCATGGACCTAAAAAGAACTATCTCCTAAGCATCTGAATTAATTTGAATTTTGAAAATGATGTAACATTTTTTGAGTAGTTTTTTATTAATCATAGTGATGCGATCATAGTGGTTTATGATGAGAATGACTTGGTGAGACTAATATTATGTGCCATGATAGTGCAGTATCCTTTATGTAAAAGTGACGTCCTTAATTATTGCCATTTATTTATGTTGTTTCTTGATGTCTTACTCTTGTTTAAGGACAAACAAGTTTAAGTGTGGGGTGGTTTGATGTGTTATTTTTAAACGCTCATCTAACGGTCTTAACCCATGTGTTTTAGTATATTTATGTATTCTGAATTTCTCGATACGTATAGGTTTGTATTTTAGGTATATAAAGACAACTAAATAAGAAATAGAGCTTAAAATCATATTTTTGGCATTAATTAAGCATAACGACATAAGGATATTTCGTGCTTTAGAAGCTTCCAGAGCGAGTTTTGATGATCCGGTGAGACAAGATGATGGCTTCGAATCCTAGAATTTATTTGTTTGCCACTAGAAGTGATTCATATGTTAAGACGGTCAAAAGAAAAGTGAAAGTCGTAAGCAAAGGAGCTGAAATCACGAGCAACATGATGAGAATGTCGCACACGAAGGCATACAATGTCGCGGATGAAGAAGAAGAAGACAATGGCGCACACGAAGAACAATTTGGCCAGACTATTTACATATTGCGCACCCACTTATGTGATCATGTCCCGCGCCGATGGAGATGTTGTCAGCAATAGGATTTCCTTTTTGGATGATTTTTTATAGTTCTAAATGTTATGTAAGGAAAATAAAAAATCCTAGTTATCATCAGACTTCAGAGCCAAAAAGAGAGCTACATCAAGAAGCTGAAATCGTTGTCTTGAATCATCCGTTCAATTCGTTCATCATATTTACTTTAATTATTAATTTTGATGATGTATTTCATTGCTGATATGAGCTGCTAAATTTTTTATTTCGGTTTGAGACACTAGCTTGTGATTATTCTATGACAATTAGATTCTTTTGTTAACTTATTTGATACTTTGCAGTGAATAAGTAGAACAAGTAAGGATTAAAGATTAGTGTTTGCGCATTAATATAACTCGCTTGATTCTTCATGCTATTTTGCAATAAGAGTTATATTTACGTTTGAGCTGTGTAGACCGATTTTAGAAGATAAATGCACTTTACATTTGTCAAAATGTGTTATTGTTGTTATATAATAGAAATTGCATAATTTATATCAGTGATAAACAGTGAATTACAAATTATTGTCTTAAAGCATGCTTCTCATCATAGGAGTAATCTCTTTGCATCCTTGTTCCGTTGTTTTCAAAATCTTCATAAAACTCCCATTTTGATTGTTTTCATGAAATTCACTTCTCTAGCGAATTCCTCGTAGGATCAACCCTACTTGTTGCTTTACTGGTATCTTGCCGGAAACTAAATTTTTTATATTTTCTTTCCTAACCCTTGGCGATTGTTCAATAATATTTATAATAATTTTTCTTTCATTTTTATTACTTTCAACATAGTTTTTTTCTTGCACACCTAACACGTAAGCCTTGTCATAATGCCTTAAAATAATACTCGAGTGTCACCAAAATTGTACCATCAATCATGCTAAAGTCACCTAAAGGCAATCAAGAAATTATATGAAATACCAAATATGATATTTTCAAAATTTTCTTTGCATAACTTTTAGTAAAATTTCACTTTTCAAAGATTGAATAAAATTTTAAAATGGACCGAGTTAGGCTAGCCAAAGTATCAAAATCATTTGAAATAAATTTTCTGTTGTGAAAATCATTCAAATCAAAGTGTTCAACACATGAATTTCACAGCGTACAAATTTTAATATATGTGCTTGACTAAACTTAGGCATGCTCAGTAACATTTCAATGTGTTTCAATTAATGATGTAGAATGAATGCAATTTTCATATATTGAATAAATCTAGCACGCAAACAAGGTGTTATCGTTTGAAAATTCATGCATACTACTCCCACCGCACACTTAAAATTTGCTTAGTCCCTAAGCAACTTAAATGAATAATAAAAGATAGGGTTTAGAGGGACTTCTCTAGTATTGGCGATTGAATTCAACTTCACGCGCTTCCTTTCCATTATCGTTCCTTAATCTGCTTAGAATACATATATCCTTCTCAAGCATCACAAACAGATTGTTAGTAAATGACGCACAAAGTATAATTTTAGAGAAAGTGAAAAATTCAATGTTACTAGACCCAATGGTGATTGAGTGGTGGTCGAGTTGATATTGTCAGAAGTGACTGATCCGGTTGTGGATTACTCGACAAGAATCCAGCCATCCTCCTGTACTTTAATTGTTCAAATAGTAAATTAGTTTTTAACACTCTTTATTCACGAAATTTAGACTTTAACACCCCTAATTTAAACATTTAGATTAAAATACCTCATATTCACCACTTTTTTGAAGTCGTCACCTCTAATCAAATGTCAGCTTTAACAATATCTTAAAAAATATCAAAACAACTTTAAAAAATTCAAAACTTCGTAAAATTGATAAGCGAAATGCAACCCTTTGGTAACACTTTTGATAAAAAAATTATGCATTAAGAATATATTTGTATAAATTTAATTTGACATTTTAAATATTTACCAAAATGTTGTACAAAATTTTATCAAAAATATAAACAAAATGTCCAATAGTTTCTTATTATGATTTTGTATGTCTTTAATTTTTTCAAATTTTTTAAATATTTTTTGCTATGATTATAAAAATATTAAGAGAAATTCAAGCTTTATGAAATATTTATGATTAAAAATAACAAACATAATTTAAAATTTTTGAAAAAATTCAGATATATACAAAATCATAATTGCATACTATTGAACATTTTATTTATATTTTTTTATAAAAGTTTGTGCTACATTTGGTAAAGATTTAAAATATCAAATTAAATTTATACAAATATATTCTTAATTCATAATTTTTTTATCAATATTGTTACAAAAAAGTTGCGTTTTGCTTATCAGTTTTACGAAGTTTTGAATTTTTTAAAGTTGTTTTGATATTTTTTAGGATTTTTTTAAAGTTGATATTTGATTGGAGGTGACGACTTCAAAAAAATGGTGAATAGGATCCAATAAGTAGTGTTAGAGCCTAAATTTCGTGAATAAAGGGTGTTAAAAACTAATTTACTCTTGTTCAAAATGCATAAGAGTTAAAACCATATAACAAATAGAGATAGATAACTAAAGATAGTTAGACACATAAAAGTTAAAGCTAGAAAATATTAAAATTCTTAGTCATCTTGACGTTGAAGATCGAAACTTTATGTCAAAATGCGAGCCAAACTATCAATACCTTCATCCAAATCCGCAGCTGAAATCCCACCGACTGCACTTTTTCCCACATTATTTTCTTCATTTATGACTTCCTATCCCACATCAGTTCAAAATTGAGGTCGAGTGAAAATCTCACACATCTCGCAATTACCGTAACGAAATGTCCACCACCAATGTAGTTACTTCTGAAAGAAAGGGTATTTATGCTCTTCAAGTATATTGGTGATAACGATCATATATTATCGTATACGATTTCACGTGTGGAGGAAGAAGAAGATGATGAAATTAAAGAGAGGAAGAATGGTCTCGACGGCTGGGGTTGGGTAGAGTACGTGATATTTTTATTATTTTTTGTAAATATAAATTTCCTAAATAAGCTGCCCAGTCTAGTAGAAATTCAACTCGACCTAGTAGGGGTGCATTGTCAAGTCATGAGTAGGTTGAGCAACCAATTCGGTCGAGTGAAAATTTCACTCGGTCGAATATGTGTTCTCTGTTTGTGCTCATCATATTCGCTCGGTCGAGTGAACTTTTAAGTCAACCGAATAGGTACTCTCGGTATCAAATGCAGTCATCGACTGGGTCGAGTGAAATTCTTACTCGACCGAATAGCCCCCTTCTGTTTGTGGTGTTTGTTGTTACTCGACCGAGTGAGCAGACCCATTCTGCTCGTGTTACTCGGTCAAGTCAACTTGTAACTCAACCGAATAGGGTCCTTCTGCTCGTTCTGTTTGGTCGAGTAAAATTTTACTTGATCAATTCGCGCCTTTTAACCCCACACATAGGTTTTTACCTATATCCTAACTAATCTATGAATTCAAAAACAAAATTTAAAAAATTTACATGCCTAGATTAACGATCTGGCAATGACGTAATCAGTTCTTTTTTTATATCGTTTTGCATATAAGGATCTCTGGTCCTTTATGGAAATACTTTTTCACGACTTTGGTCGAGCTTTTCCCCACGGTATCACTATTCTTCGCATATTAGTCACTTAATATTACGCTTTCATCAAATGCTAGCTTACAAATATCAACAATATTATCATCATCATCATCAATTGTTTCAACAGGTACCTTAATTTGTCGCTGAGGAAAAGGGATAGGAGGTACATAGGCCGATGGGGCCATGTACGATGTCTTTTGTTCCCCGACCTCCTTTGCCTTTCCTTTCTCCAGTTGCTCATCTTGCTTGACCACCTTTCTTGAGCCTTTTTTACCGTTCAGTTCCTCGAGTACCTTCTCGCTCTTTAATTTATTGGCTTTAACATCGATCTCCCTTCAGGCTGCAAATGAAGTTTCTCAGGATTCTGTGACGAGCTCAAAGCTAGTTGAGCAAGTTGCGTTTCTAGCATCTTTCGGGATGCTCTTTTTCGTTGAAGCTCGAACGTTAAGAGTTGTATATCTTTACCTTGCTGAGCTTGTGTTGCTATCATTTGCATTTGAGTTTGGGTGTCAATTATTTGATTCATAAGTTGGGCTAACGACGGTTCCTCTTGCTTTTTGTCAGTGTGCTTTGGGCTAACAATATATTGTCCCTTCGAGTGGTTTTCTCCTTGGTATTGATTTCTTGTTTGAGTTGGACCACTGTAATTTGACTTGATGGTGAGGCTTCTGCGTCTGGGTAAATCCTTGATTGTCCTTGCTGGTTTATATACGGATAAGGAATATAGTGGCGATCAGTTACTCGAGCAATGTAATTGATGTCTTCTCCAATATTTTCTCCTCTTCAGTCATAAGAGCCCTTATCTCGTGCTCGCCCATCTCGTGGACATTTAGATTTATAAGAGATTGTGCCAAAGCATTAACGGTCTTCGTAAGAGCGTATTGATCGTCCTTTGTTAGTGGCATTGAACTTGAATCATTTTCGTACTTCTTGATGTGGTTCCTTTCTCCTCCCCATTGATGACTATTAATAGCTATCTTTTCCACGATATTAAATCCTTCGATGGGGGTTAAATCCTTAAGTCCTCCTCCGATCACTAAATCCATGCGCGCTCGACCATTCTCTTCCCATTTCATCATAAAAGGTGACAATAATTCTCATTTATTGAATCCACTGCGCGGACATTCTCTTAACAATCCCTTAAACCTCTTGTAAGCCTCATAAAAAGATTCATCATCAAATTGCACAAAGTTAATGATCTTATCCCTTATATTCTTTACCTTGTCCGGCGGATAGTATTGTTTTACAAAGCCTTGAGGTAACTCCTCCCAAGTGCGGAACGTGTTAGGCTCGTATCTTTGTAAACAATACTTAGCTTTATCTGAAAGTAAGAACGGAAAAAGCTTCATATACATCACATCTTGCGGAATCCCTGCATTTTTATAAGTATGAAATATTTTCATAAAATTATTAAGATGATAATGAGGGTTACCATATCCATGAAGGTTTTAATCTCGATGATATATATATAAGTCCGCTTTCGACCTCGAAGTCATACTCTTCCGGAATGTGAATCGGCGAATCATAGTTACCGATGGTGGGGTTCATGTAATCTTTGGTGGGTCTTTACATGTTTGCTCCTCTGTGAGCTCGAGCTTGCTTTGTCTTTGCATGCAACACCTATAAAAGAATTTAAAGGTGTTATAAGCCAACAAATATCAAACAATAAAATTTTCACACAAAATTCTTATTATTTTTATTTTTTATATAAGAAAATAACTTTCTAGTCAAATAACTAGCAAATAAACTAAATTTAAAAATTGTTCCCCGATAACGTCGCCATTTTGACGTGCAGTATAGTGGTGGTACAATGCGAATCAAAAGAAATTTATAGAGAAACTATGGATGATCTAGTGTCGAACCCAAGAAAACGGTGGAAAATTAAATAGTTTTACTAACTATTTATCAACTAAATAATTCTAAAGGTTTTGAGGGTTTCAATTTCAAGTGGTAACATGTATCGTGAATAAATAATTTAAAAAGGGATGACTAGGGCATAACTTCACCAATAATATTCATGAAGTACATAGAACGATTTATAGAATAATGTAGAATAATTTTAGATAGGTTTAGTTAGTGTAAGACTAATCATGCAACGATGATGTAAATCTCACGTGTCCGAATCTTGAAATACATACATAGAAGCAAATTAGGTGAGGATAAATTGTCACGTATCCGAATCTTGAATTATTACTGTAGGGCTCAATTTCCTTAGCATCACGTGTCCGAATCTTTGCTAATTTAATTGAATACGTTCTAACCTTGTCTTTCATCTTCGTTTAACATCACATGTTTGAATCTCTGTTAAACTCTGATTTAAGAACATTTTGTTCAACACAAAAAACATTCATAAAAATATATGTAAAATACGTTCAGTCATTCATGAGTACAAAAGGATCCATTAGACCATTGTCATCAAGGTAACTACTCACTCATGGCGATTGAGAAACAATACATGATTGAATGAAAATCAAAAATACAAAGTAGAGTTTAGAAATGCTCAATATGATTGTCAGATCCTCAAGGTGTTGTTGCTTCTTTATTCTTCGTGGTCGGGTTGAAATGCTCGAGCAAAGCTGGTCGAGTAGACTTCCATTTCAGCTCCACTTGGTCGAGTAAGGTTTGACTCGTTTGACATTCAAACTACTCAGTTGATTTTGACTTCTCCCCTGACCAATCACAACTCGACCATAAACCTCTATTTTTGCTCTTTTTCTCCTCATATTTGCTATGTTTTGTATTTGACCTCTATAATTATCTGAAAGTGTATTTTATACCTGAAATGGCAACATGAATATAGAATTCAACCACTTTCATACATGTGGAAAATATAAACAAATAAACGTCTAAATAATAGACATTTTAACACCGATCAATATGGTAAACAAATTCCATTCAATCGACACATTCAGAGGTTCCTTCAGCTTTTCTCGAACTCACGAGAGTCATATTACGCACAGACTCGTCATGTGATTGAGACTTTATATCTTCACACTAATTTTTTGGACAGCTGAAAACGCCCGAGTGTTCTGTTTTCAGGTATGTGGTGAACATGGTACGCTGCATGTATGAAAACGATTGTTCGTCAACAACATGTATGACATTTATCGGCTATCTGAGAAATCAGTTCATTCATGCCACGTCACGTCAGCAGCACATATTACCCATATGTAAACGGCTGTGTAGAGTAGGGTCTTGAAGAATTTATGTAGCTTGAGACTTGGGGGAATTTTATAGCCAATAATAATGAAGGTAGCTTTATGAGCATCCCAATGTGTCATATTATTATGGATGGAGATCCTGAAATGTGACCTTTGAAATACTAGTGAGTTATTTGATTTTTAATTATTGAATTGAGTTTGAGCAACAATATAC
Organism: Echeveria elegans; assembly: GCA_035048345.1. Classification (NCBI taxonomy): domain Eukaryota; kingdom Viridiplantae; phylum Streptophyta; class Magnoliopsida; order Saxifragales; family Crassulaceae; genus Echeveria; species Echeveria elegans. Next base: position 10,192 of record JAWWMW010097419.1, read on the forward strand.
AGAATATATCAAAAATAATTTAAGAAAAAATACATTGATATTTTTTTATTACATCAATAAGTACTTCTCAATTTTGATGAAATCGCATTATTGATGAATCATGACTGTTTTTGTGACATCCCGAAGTCTCACATCGGATGGGAGTTCCGTCTGTGTATGCAAGACCTCTTGCATATAATATTTCCAAAGTAACAAAGTTTTTGTGATAAATTTATAGGTTATGATGACATACAAAACGTTGGTGGCATGAGATATGCGAGTTGGCATATGCTTTTTTTTTTTTTTTTTTGATGACAGATAAAACCGGAGACAAACTTAGGAAAGACACGACAAATTATCCTTGAGCCACCAAGGACAAGCATCTAGCCTTAACCAACATCGCCTAGAGTCCGCTGCATAACTTGCAACAAAATCAGCAAGAGTGTTAGCCTCCCGGTAAATAGCAGAAACTCTCCAGAAATCAAGCTTTACTAAAACATTCCAACAGCTTGATAGAATTTTGCTTATATCATAAGAATGCTTTTGTCTCCCGAACAGCATTTGAGTAACACCCAATGAATCTGTTTCCACAATGACTTTGGCCACTTTTTTATCCAGAGCCAACTTTAAACCAAGATCCAAAGCCATAAACTCAGCCTCAAGGGCAGAAGCACACTTAGTATCAGATTTGGCATAAAGGCCCATAATCATCCCACTATGATCCCTACAAATAGCCGCAATAGACGCAGTCTTTGAAGATTCAGAAAAGGCAGCGTCACAATTTATCTTAAGCACCCCAACTGAAGGTTTATTCCAAATCATACCTGAATTTTGATCTAGCACCGAAGAACGAGACCAACCTTGGATAAAATCTTTACAAAGAGACTTACATCTTCCAGCAACCACTTCAGGGCTTTCCATCCTATCCTCTGCAACAGCCTTATTTCGATAATACCATATATTACTAAAGGCTGTAATTAGAAGACTAAAAGCATGAACATCAGAACTTTTATATGCATCAAACAGCAAATCAGCCATAC
>JAWWMW010097449.1:0-11207 GCA_035048345.1 Echeveria elegans
TTCTCCTTGGTGTCCCTACTCTCAAATTCTATTTATGTCGGGTTTGATGTATTTCATTGGGGTACCTTGCTGTTTAGTTAGGCTCCTCGCTTTATTCGTGTGTTTTTCTTTTAGCATCTGATTTTATTTAGGAAGGTATGTTCGTGCAAAACACTGTATACATTCAACAAGCTTGTAATTTGTAACTAAGAAAACTTTTATTTCCTCGTCACTTGTTATTTATTTACTTAGCTAAATATTGTGGTTGGACGAGATTAGAGTGGGAGATTATGAAGCTAAATTTCAAACAGGATCTCAACTGCTCTAAGCTCGTTTCAACCACCATTGGATTGGGGATGAATATGGACTTGGAGTGTGGGCATGGTTGGGTAAGTTGTGGATGACATATTTGGTGGGAATGAGATTAAGACAAAGTAGTTGTAGAAGCAATTGTGGGCACTGATGGTTTTGAAAATGGGATTCATCATCATTGTTATCAAATGGCTTCAGCTTGAATATCTGAAACCTCCAAAATGGTATGGGGACCAACGGTGGAATGATATGGGTCGCTTTGTTGAGTACAGTGTGATTTTATGGCCAATATGATTGTGATTAAGTTGTTTTACATCTTATCTTGTACGGAGTAAAATCAAGATTAAGGGTTCAAACCTCTATTCATTCATGACATGATTTTTCTCATACAATTCATGATGTGTCTAAGATTGTTATTCTTTCTACAAGTTGAATGTTGTTATTTGTCCCGTCTTGCTTGGACTTGATGATCTTTCCTTGCAGGCGGAAGCGTATAGATTGCTCTGACCTTGAGTAAATTATTTGTGCCCGTGTTGTCGTTGATATTCGTTGAAGATTGATGAGTAAGCAGTAAGGAAGTTGCATGCGACCAATGTTTAATTTGGAGTTCAATGTTCTAATCAATGATATTGATATCGTATTAAATATTATATATCCTATGTAACCCTCTATCAAAAAAACGTGTGTGATTTGATGGAGTTAGAGTAGAGAATTTTAAAATTTCAATGCAATGATTGATTTTATTAATTTATATTTTCTCTTTCATACACGTGTCCTAATTTCATCAATTACATTTATTAAATCCAACGATTCCATTTTTAGATAATATACTTGTCCTCATTAAATCTTTCTCTTTGTTTGATACAAGGATTATTAAAATTGTTGACTCATATAAGCTTTCGAAAAGAGAGTGTGAGAGTAAAAATAAGAGAAAAATAAAGTAGGAAAGAGAGTGAATTAATTGCCATAAAAGGAAATAGGAAGAATTTTAGGGACACTCAAATAGGAAAGTAAGAAGAACAAAAGAGGACAGAGGGAGTAGATATCTTGCACGACTGCACAGATCACATCATCCTAAAAACCATAACTTCAACACACACTTCTTCGTGATTTATTAAAGTGATAGTTAGGTTAATGTTTTTGTAATTAACGCAATTCATAACATGAACCGGATTATATTGTTTGTGTCATTCATGAACAAAAAAATTGAAAACACACGTCAATGATAACATGAGATAACATATTACTGTAAATCACATTCGAAAACATAACAATCTTCCACATATGTCATGCATGAGTGAAGATTTGAACCCAAAACCTTAAAATTTCATAACAAAAATTTCAACCACTTAACAACAATCATGTTGACATTATTAGTAATTTCAAACTAAAATCATTACTAGTAATTTCTTAACCACGAAGTTTTAAGAGTAGCAGACCGACCGACAAGCTTGTCAGGCCTCCAATTCCAAAGCCCATTAACTTCAAGGCGAAACTTCTAGATCCAACAAAAATATCTGCTTCTTGAGTCGGCGTAACACAAATGATGACGACGACGATGCCCCGAACGACCAATCCCCGATTCCGATCACAGGTCCGCAGTCCATGTGGACCGTCTACGAGGACACTTTCTAACCAGAACCACCCTCCTGGACCTTTCCTAATTCCTTCCACCGCCTTTGAGGATTTTTATCAATCACCTTCGTTACAGTCAGCTCTCGCCTCTTTTTAAACCCCAATTCGCCACTCCATCACCGTCGTTTCGTTCCTAGGGAGTGTGTTGAGTATTGCTGAGTTGGGTTTTCGAAATGGGGTTTTCTGGGGAGGAGTCTGAATTGGGTGATGGGAAGGTGTCAGTTGCTGCGCCGTTGGAGATAAGCATACTGGATGAAAGAAGGGGAGATGGGTTGAGATTTGGGGTCCCGCAGCCGCTTGATTGTTTGCAAGGGAGTCCTGTGCCGCCATTTTTGTCGAAGACTTATGATTTGGTGGATGATCGAGCATTCGATGGGATCATATCTTGGGGAGCTCGTGGTGATAGTTTTGTGGTTTGGGACCCTATTGACTTTTCCAGGATTGTTCTTCCAAAGAATTTTAAGCATAACAATTTCTCGAGTTTTGTTCGCCAGCTGAATACTTATGTGGGTATCACTCAGCCTCTACTGGCTGTTGTTGTCTCGTCTGTATTTGATTGTATCCTTTGTCTTTGTTTTTGCTTCTTACACTTGTGTAATCCTTGTTGTGCGATGTTATCTGTGTTGGTCAATCTGATGTTACTTGTGCGCACTTATGTAAGTAGTTTCTTGTAGATGCTGACGTGAGTATTAATTTATAATGATCACAAGAAAATAGTGTTTACTCTTTGCGGCTATCTGTGGAGACCTTGTTATGTCTCGCATCCTGGTGTTACATCTGACAGGGGACTCTTTATTAACCGATATGATGGATCTTGTAACTCTAACGTTATATTTATCGGATATGGCTATAGTGTGGAGTCTATTTATGGATGTGCAGGAGAGGAATTAGTATATCATCTTACTGCAGAATGGAAACTTCTTATAGCAGTTGGACACTGCATTTATATTCCGATGTGCATTATTATATAAGGTTTTGTTATTTTTCTTGGTACTGTATTGTTGGTATGTTTGCGTTTAGTTGCTGAATTTGAGTGTTAAGTTGTAATGTTATCCAGAGTAGTGTTTGTTGTATCGTGTAAGGCCGCCCTATCTTAAAAGAGATAATATTATGACTTATCTCGGAGTTTGGCATTTGGTAAAGGTAAAGGTTTGTCCGATCTCGATGCGAGTGACAGCAGCTGGCCATTTTTTTTATACTGTGGTAATGATCTATTGATACTTGTGTTTCTGAAAACTTATTGTTTTTTTGTTGTGCTTACTGCTTAGAGGTTCCGGAAAATTGACACTGAGAAATGGGAATTCGCCAACAAGGGATTTATTCGTGGAGAAAAGCATCTCTTGAAAAGCATTCAAAGGCGCAAATCACCACAATCGCAACAGGACAGCTATTTTGGGGTTTACGCTGAAGCAGAAAGGCCTGGATTAGTTGAGGAGGTTGAGAGGCTAAAGAAAGAGCGGAAAATATTGATGCATGAAGTTGCAGAATTACAGATCGAGCAGGATGGAACAGCTCACCATATGCAAGTAGTGAATCGGAGAATCCAGATTGCTGAGAAGAAGCAGAAGCAAATGGTTACTTTCATGTCTAGAATGTTTCAGAATCCAGCGTTCTTGGCTCGTCTCAAGTCCAAAAAAGCTCCCAATCAAATTGAGTCTCCAAAGATGAAAAGGAAGTTCATCACTCAGCACCAGCATGTGGCAGGTAGATCATGTCAGAGCATCGATAAAGAGAGAGCGAAGTCAGTACCTAAGCAGATTAAACCTCGTGAGCCTTCCTCAATTATGATTGAGAACCCCCCAGTTTCCATCCCACAGCTGCCTGGATATCTTCTGGAAGATTTGGTTGGAAATGTGGACAACGATGGTGAATATAATCTTGCTTTTATGAAAGAGGATTTATTCCTCACAGAATTACCTACTTCAAAAGAGCTGGAGGAACTTGAGGAATTTATCACAATCCCTGAGGATATGAGTGCGATGCTTAAGGAATGCGAAACCCGAGATTCAGCTTTCAAAGGGAAGGGTAAAGTGGATGGTGTTGATACTTTCAGTACTGGTTACGTAGTGTCCTTCCCTGAGTATATAGGTGCGGAGAAAGCTTATTACACGCTCCCAACTTCAGGAACAGAAAGCAGCAACAAACATGAAGATGCGTGGTCGATGGGCTTTGATGTGAACATGGTCACTTCAAATCCTAGCTATGGTCTGTGGGACAATGTAGCTGACTACAACATGCCTGAATTTGAAGGTATCAGCTCATTTTCTGATGCCTGGGAGTTTGGTTCGATGCATGCTGCAGGGTGCGCAGGATTGGAGCTTGGTTCACCAGATGAATGCACCTTCGATGAGCTTCAAGTGGATGGCACAATTAAGTACTTGGATAATTAGGGGATCCTCTTGCAGTGTTGGAGGATCCATCGTGCAGAATAAGTTGGAAATTCTATATTTTTAGAACTTTCCTTTTATATATGACCTTACTGAATGTCAGTTCTTTTATTTTTTATTTACTGCCTTATAAAGACACCACTTCGCCTCTTAGTTCAGTTGGCTTGTTGGTAGCTTGAGTGGCTTGGACATGGGTACTAACTGGTACTTTGAAGTTGAATGTGTTGCAGGCCTGCAGGAGTCTCTGTAGTCTGTACAACCAAAGATTTTGGCTGGCTGCATTGTGTAGGCAGGGAAGGCTGTGAGCTCCAGAGCTCAAATCAGGCAACATACTACCGAAGAGCATCCAAGGCTGGAACACTGATAACAAACTGTGTTTGTTATTTAGTATTTTGCCCGAATGTTGCTATGAATTTATATTTTATGCAAACTTTGTTTGATTGAATAGTTGGGCACATCAATTATTTGTCAGGACTGGCTTCATTTTTGTTTGCGATCTTGATCCTGTTGTAAACATGGCGAAGTGCCGCATCATTGGCCATTTGGCCAGTCTAGCAGACAACAAAAAGAAAGAAAAGAAAACACTGCTAGTGGAAACAGTGCGTCCAGGAAAAAAATAATCATTCAGTAAGGTGCACTGAAAACAGGCTTCTTAAACTGTCCTGCATGGAGCTTCACCGAAAAAAGCGATGAAATCACAGGATTGGGTGATCTAAGCATTTGGTTTACAACAACATCCGCGTGCAGCTGAGGTTCAGCGGTGCACCTGCAGGCATCTAGTAGACATACGGTAGTATCCTCCATGGGACAACTCCACAGTATTCTGCCCATATTTCCTTATACTTCTCCGCACACCTAGCTTCATCTCGCCGTTCTCTCCAGATTAGAAGGATGAAGAGGTAAATTGGATAAAAATATGGAACCGGAGAACTGTAATAACATAAAATGAAAATTAGTTAGCTATCGGCTTTCGATGAAGCTTCTGAATGTTTATCTCAAACCTGATTCCACAAGGCAAACTGAAGGAAAGTGCTAGCAACAAGTCCCCAAGATAGTTGCAGTGCCTTGCTATTCCCCTGTTGTCGAGGAAAAGTCTCTTTAACAAAAAAAATTGATTTATCCAAATGAACAAAATTAGTAGCAAATGCCAAGAGACCACGTAATTCTAAATTGAAGCTAATCCAAACCCAAGTTAATCTCAAAGCAATTCATGCAGTTCAAACAACAAGAGTAGAAAGGAAGACAGTGAAGTCCATAAGCATTTTTCGATGTTTATAAGAAACAAACAGGGCAGAGGCAGCTGACTGTGGATTGTGGATCCTTAACAATGCATGAAAACTGCATAGCAACCCCAGCCAACAATGTAACCAAATTTAAGATGGTTTACTTGCTATTGATAGTTATAGATACGGACCGCATTTATAGCTATTCCTGATTACGAACAATTCATGAGCTTCAAACAAAAGCATACAAAGATTACTTTATGTCATGGCAAAGTTTCTGGTAACAGTTCGGCTGTTAATTCACATGTATTTAGTAACTAACCAATATCCAGATGCAAGTAACTTTCCGCCAATGATTTTGGGAGCTGCGCCCCAAATAGGTACTTTTGGATCTTTCTTGAATATGTGTTTTTGCTTGTTTGCACCCCTAAATACTTTGTATCTGGCAAGTAAGAAAAGATAATCGTTACATTATTCTAAATTATTCAACAAGACAAAAAGGAAAATGACCTTCCCAAAATATGCAGTCACACAAATGGATGTACCCCATCAGAAACACCAAGCAATTTGCAACAACAGCAGGAGTTGTAAGATCCACCTTGTTACTCAGGAGCCACCAGCCCTGCCAATCATTCATCAACCAAAGTTCCCTAAGTTGTGCTCTTCATCACATAAATTACTTGAAAAACAAAAACTGTTAGACTAGTTACAATAAGTTAAACATACAGATGTATAATTAAGACTATAGTACTTGCCTGGATACTGAAAGTGAACGGAATCCATACTAAATCTCCAGAGACCAACATAAAACCTAATCTCTCTGCAATGATATCCCACCTGTAGGATATATTGAGAGACTATATTAGTACAGCTGTATATATTTATTAGCATCTTGAAAGGCATACAACTTCATACACGCCAGTCCACTGATTATAAAATTGAACATTTAACCTAATGGTTTATAGAAATTTGTGCAAAACAAAAATACCGAGGAGACAAGAATATGTCATTCTAATGATATGACCATATCATACGATCAGTTAAAACTTAAACCATCTATCAACATAACTTGAAAAATAATACGCTTACGTTGAGGTCATGTACTCCTCGTAGAAGAAGTAATCCATGATGTAAAACTGACAAAAAATTAAAATTAAAACATATTTTATCACAAAACATTAAGATGCAATTACGAGAAAACAAAATCATTATTTAATATTACAGAGGAAAATATCTGATAAAGGATCATCGATCGGCTCAAGTTCTCATCCTCACTACTTTTGGCAAGAATGGAAAGATTTATTAGTAGCCATCCCATCATTCCAGCTCTAACTAAGAAGAACCTACAAAAAAGATCAAGGAAATCAACAATATATACCTAAAAATTTAAATCATGAACTTGAGATGCAAACAAAATATATAAGCAGGATGTCGCAACATCATTTCGGAGTTATAAAACTTGAATCAAACTGACAACTTAACATACTTGATGTCAAGCCCCAGGAAGTTAGGATTCAGTTGTATTCCAAACCACCTGAAATAACACAAGAGACGATGCCAATGAATTCAACGAGAGCCATGATCAATAGCAACACTTATTCGCCTAAATAATAGGATCGGCATGCTAAATTCAGCTCAGAGGCAATATAATACCAGTCATGTATGAAGTTTCCCGTGACATGGGTTTTTAAAGACGATCCCTTATCTTTGGACATTCGGCCAGATATGTAAAGTACCAAAGTGATCTAGCATGGTCAAAAAAATGAGGACTGATAAACACAAGATCAACAGCTCACAAGATGAAGCATCACAATTTGATGCGGAAAGAGAAACCAGAAACTCACTAGTGTACTCAATAAATACGTAGCTGAGAGAAGCTCCCATCCTCTTTCTGCAATCAACTGCAGACAATATCAATACTATCTAAGGATTAAGCTGCAAATGAGTATCTAATGGAAAAGGCAATAAAAAAAAATGGGTAGAATGACAAAGTCAAGTCTGATGGTCAACATCACTACAACTCTAGATTTTCTCCTAACTCAATCACACTATCTGGCATCACTCACCTCCTCCCAAACATGACATGTAAAAGAGAAAAATTAATAAACCTAATAGTGAGTTTCCATATCAAAGTCTGTCTCTTTGAAAAGTAATCAGATATTAGCTGTTGACGATCTCACTTTACAAGGTATGCTTACGGATGATAAACTTGAATACAAATCAGTTAGATTAATACAAAAAAATGAAACATACAGTGGGAGACACATAATTTGTCTGAACTCCCACTCCAAGAAGCCCAACCAATAAGAGTAGCGATAGCAAACCTGCCAAATAAGAAACAAATTCACATACAAAATCGAAACCAGAACAAGAAAAATAAGTTACAGTATCTCCAAATTCTATACGCACTGACAGGCCCTTCAAAATGAAAGCTCACAAACCACTCCATTACAAAACCAAATATATAACCAAAAACATTGACAGATGCAAAATACAAAAACCTTTCCATCACGTATATATTGAAAATGCGCAACTGAAGTGAACTGATACTGACCATTGCATCTATAATACAAGCGAGTTCCATCTTGCAAAACAGCTCCAGGCACAATCTTCCCAGGTAGGACAGATCCAATAAACCCTAAATAAGCAAAATAGGACGCAAGCATTCCAACCTACACACCAAAACAAAACCAATGCAAGCATTCAAAATCCACTGAGGAAAACGATTGATTGATATATGATGCCGTGAGTCAAATTCAATTGAAACTAATTGATTGCTTACGGATGTCCATGAGGGGACTAGGGCTTGGAAGAGCAACGCCAGATCCATCTCCGATGACTCTTATTTTTGAAGCTCAACAACTCCCTGCTGTTGCTGTCTACTGTTGTTTGATTCTCTCCTCTTCGACGCTTATTTTTATTTTTATTTTTATTTTTTTTTGAAAGGGATGGTACAAAAAAATATTTATCCTAATAATACCATCCACTTTTTCTTTACTAATTCTTTCATTTTCCTCACTAAAGATCTATTGCAATAAGATAAAAATGCCTCTCTACACCCTCCTTATTTACACTACATGTCATCCATCACTATTTATCCATATTTGATTGTATTTGCATGTATTTAATCAGATATATTTCAAAAAAATTATAAAATTAAAAATTAAAAATATATTAAATAAAAATATATAAATTATAAATGAAGCGAAAAATATTGTAAAACTTAATTAAATCGAATGAAGACATCGAAAAATTTCCATCGGGACGACGGGAGTGCAGCTAGTATGTAATACAAATAGGATTTTATTTTGATGTTTAGAAAATAATTGATATTCACTGTATTAAGTTTTCGTTTGGTACGACTCTTTGAATTGGTACGAGGAATCGTTGATTTCAAAACATATTTATTGGTTTTAATTAGGGGAGGCAAAATAGATTGACTAGTTGGATTATTAATGAATTTTAAATGGATTAAATGGTTCAATCCATTTAATACTGGATTAAATGGTCCAAACGGATTGAGTTGAAACCATTTAATCCATTGGATATTTTTTAATCAAACGGATTACTTTGCCACCTCTAGTTTTAATGACATTTCCGTGTTGATGCTCGCTTAAGAATTTTATGTTTTTTTTATTGACGATGATCTTTTTTTGATCTGGTCCACTTTTATAAATAGGTTATATATGGGTAGAGATAAGGTAAAAAATGTCTAAATATAAAAAATATAAAGAGATCATAATCATAGATGTACTATCTAATCAATGGCTGAGATTATCCAATTAATATCTATTTAATTATAATAAAAATATTTATTCAATGTTTGAGGATATTTAAGACATTTTGATCTGATTTACATGAGAATTATAAAACTCAAATAGGTGACATAAAAAATCGAACATGAAAAAGTACATCAGATTCATGAATTATGTACATCAAACAAGAGACATGAATTTCATGTCTCATCTCTTTCCGATTAGCATGATGTTGTCTCTTCAAATATATTTTTTACAGTCAAAATGAGAAGAATATTCATTAAAAATGTCGAACAAGCTATTAAGGATTAATATAAATATTATATTTCCATATTTGCCTATTTTTAATTTAAAAATCATTTAATATTATAATTTAATCTAGAACGTAGGTGGTAGAATGAATAAAATGAATAAACATAATCTTTTTAAACTTTTTATTTTAAATCCCTTTTTTATTTGATTCACTCACTGCCAAACAAACATACCTTTTAGGGAGAATATATTTTTGAATAATTAAGTTAGGCCCCTGGAGTTTAAGCATTTACAAAAAGACCCCTATTTGACTTATCGACTGTAGTGCGTGATTGCGGCGAAAATCGGAATCGATTCGAAGTTTGAGTGAAAGGTTTACGGAGAGATCGGAGGATGATATCGGCGGAGGCAGCGCTCCAGAAGGTTCTGAAAGTGTCAGATAGGCTGCCACCTGTTAGCGTATCGATTAATGAAGCCCTAGGAAAAGTGCTGGCTGAGGACATCCTTTGCCTCATCCCGCTTCGATTAAAAATCTAACCTTTCTATCTAGGTTTTGATTTGTTTACGTTATGTGCGTTGTTGTTATTCTCCAAATGTGCATCCTGGTAGGTTTGAATGTTGAAGCTTAAGCTTCATTTGAGTTTTAGGTTGCGGAAAATTGATTATTTACTTTCCTGGTTGGTGCCGCGCTTCGTTACATTTTTAGGATGGTTACTCTGTAGTTGCATCCGATGGGCCGGGTGAGTACCCTGTTATTACGGAATCACGAGCAGGGAATGATGGACTTGGAGTGACGGTGGTCCCTGAAACTGTTGCTTATGTAACAACTGGAGGTGTGCCTTCAATTTTGTTTTTATGATGGTTTTAATGTGTCCATTCTTTAGCAGTAGGAACTCGATGTTTTTTGGAAGTAACATTGATATTATGTTCCTTTTCTCCCTAAGTCCAATTCCTGATGGTGCGGATGCAGTTGTTCAAGTGGAGGACACCGAACCAGTGATCGGTTCTTCTTCAGAATCAAAGCGCGTCAAGATTTTGGTACATGCGACTAAAGGACTTGATATCCGTCCCGTGGTAAGGTGTTGGCCGTGCTCGATTTTGTGTTTATTACATTATGATTAGGCATGTATTTCATGGTATATCTTGACGATTTTGAGGGTGAATAACAAGAATCATTTTCTTAGTGCAAAAATCACAATTAAATTTTTTTTCTTCTGTTTTACCCTTCTTTGCTTCATTTAAAGATGTTAAGCAAGGTTTTCTTTCTTTCAGGGTTGTCACATTGAGAAGAAATCTGTGGTCCTTAAATCTGGAGACCACATAGGAGCGACAGAAATTGGGCTTTTGGCTACTGTTGGTGTGAACACAGCGAAGGTAAATTAGTGCTGCTTCTCACCTTTCACTGACACTGGTTCAATAGTGCTGTTAATCTTATTAGATTGTTTGCCGTTTGGTGAGGATGTATAACTTAGGTGTACACATCTCCTATGATAGCTGTGCTATCTACTGGTGACGAGCTTGTGGATCCTGGTGATAAGAATTTAGGCCGTGGTCAGGTCCTAAGCATGTGTATGCCCCCTTGAAGAATTTCAAGCTCTTTGGCTTCCCAGCGTGAAAATATCTGTAAGCTTTAAGCTTACGGATTTAGTTGTGGGCAGATTAGG